>CM060961.1:114475197-114720197 GCA_030765045.1 Tenodera sinensis
TATTCACTCTAGACTAGAAGTATTAAATTTTATACACATATAAATCAATGCCTTTTTAAATGTATGACTTTTATACCACATAGATATTATTTCCATATTTTTTTTTTAAAAATATATATTAATTTTTAATTTTAATTTTATTCATGTCGTTCTTGGACAGTAAAACTTATTTTAACGGCACTTCTGGCAAGCTTTTAGGGGTTAAAAAACTAGATTATGATAAAATAGGGGCTAAAGTTGTAAAATCAGAAAAAAAAACCACAAAATTGGTATTTTTGACACAAACCAGCTTATAACCTTCCCTTAATCATCAGATTTCAATGAACAACAACAAATACAGTTGTGAAAATGCTGACTAAAGCCCCTTGAACTATAGTCAAATTTATTAAGAGGTGGTCACTATGTGATGGCTTCGAAATTCCGTTCTCTTTGCATGATCAGAAGAAAGAAGTAAAACAAAAAGAATGAAAAGAAAGGAATAACGACGTCCCATTCGAGAAAAGGGGAAATCATTCGTTTTTTACTTTCTCAAGTCATATTAAAAGTGGTTGATTAAAAGCCTTAGTATTTAAGTTCAGCATGTTCCAAATATGCAGAGGTGGGGGACGCAGCGGCTGGGCGGCAAGCCTTGGCCCTTCATGGGCTGTTGCGCTAGGGGGGTTATGTTCCAAATATGCGAGACTAAGATTTTCAGGAAAATCCCCCAATTATTCTTTACACGAAAACAATTTTTAGAACATTTTGATTTTTTTGACTTGTCTACAATTTTTACACCTACACGTGTTTAAGATATTTTAATGAGAAATGAAACATATAAACTGAATTTTTTGAGAAGGTCAGAAATCCTGTTTATTCTGATAAAATGCACTGGATCGCGACGAGGGCCCGAGCCGAATTAATCACTGTAGCTCTGAATTGGGGCGTTCAATTAAACGTTTGGATTTCAAGTGTAAGACTACTTTGCTATTTTAGGCTGGGATAGCCTTTTACTTGTTGAGCATTGACTTTTTTGGTAAGGCAGTGATCTTGCGTCATCAACTACTGTGGGGCTCGTGAACAGAAGCTTATGAGGAGCATATGAAGTGTAATTTTCTTTCGGGCACATGCTAGTGTACAAATCTGGAATAACTCAACAGATCTTTACGAGGATAAGGACAGAGAATCTTGCCGCAAATTGCTTCCTAGTTCCTTCCTTTCCTTGGATGACTGCAAATTGCTTTTATTCATATCGCTGTAGTAAGGAGGGAGTAGCTTTTATTATGAAGAGGATGTTCGTTTCTTTTCGTCACCTCTCAGGGTTGGGATGTGTTTTATCTAAGTGCCATCAAGCACGTTCCACAGGAGTGCGCATTTTCTTTCCTGAACCCAGCTGCTTTACTAATGGGCTAACAAGGTAAAATCTATAGCCACCCACTTGGCCATCAAATGCCAGCCATTTCACCCTGCCAGATTCTTGGTTGCGCGCGCACACGAAACTTTCTTTTGTTCCCATATGCACATTATCCCGGTATATCCTTCACAAATTGTTTCTTATGGCTAAACTTCAGATCTAAAGCAAAGAGAATGTATCTATTTTATATTGTGTGAAATGGATAGTGTTTTTATGAAGCTCATTTGACAGTATCATAATTTTTCAGGAGAAAAAAATCATGCTCGTACTTACAATAACCGATGTTAGTTTGTGGTGGTCTGAAAGCTTAGATCTGAAGATGGCGTTTTATTACTTTCTCTACCACATAGCTGTAGTAAGTCGAGGAAGTATCGCATTCCATCCAAATTTCTATTCTGAGATGACTTACCAGAAATAAATATTCTGGGACTCCGTGAATAAAACAAGGCATTTTCAGAAAAAGTTCTATTCTTGTGTGAATAGAATAACTCAAAAATGAAAATTTCGCCAAAATTGGTATTTAAATTCAGTGTCCTCCAAGGGAGCTACACTAAGGGAAGATTTTAAAGAAAATCCCTGATCTCAACTGCACCCAACTATTATTTTTGACTTTCTCGAAAATGGATCCAACGATTTTGGTTAAAATAACACATATGTAAATAATTTGCATTACAAATTCGACGCATATGTTGAATACTCTGGAAATGCCTTTAAAATTCCTTTATTTTGATTGAGTCCTTAATAACTGGTAAACCATACACCATAAGAGACTCGTATACCTCGTTTAAGCACACTTTAAACACGTGGGTAAACCATGAAAGAACTAAATATGAAAGGTGAAATGAAATGATAAGCGAGCTGAAATGGAGGGATAGGCAATTCCAGAGATGTAAGGAACCTTCTCAGCATTCGCTTATTGACCCGGGGGAACCCTTGAAGGAACCCAAAGGTGTGGAAATTCGGCCAAGGAAACCAAGTCCTCTACCTCCTGAATGTGTTGCTCATACGTCACCGCCTAGGCCATCACGCTCAGTGAGCTCGTCAAGTTTGATAAGTAGATATACAAGGCGAATCAGCCGACCCATCTTTTCGTATCCATTCAGCCGGCAGATTATACTCTTACTTCAAAACATCTTTCCATTTGTCAAGGCACAATTAATTTTGTAGGGGCATTGTGTCAAATACAGTTGACCATTCTTGAACCTATTCTTTTGGTCATGACGAAAAGTTCCGTGAACACAAATAACTAAATAACTAAAACATAATTATATTTTAGTGGACTAGCAAGCAGTTTGATACCTAAACGTTTCAAGTGAGAGAGATCAGTAGAGACCTGTGGTTGCCGTGAATTAAACATAAGTTGAAAATTCCTTATATAATTTATTTTGCTTTTTTAATCAGTCATCATCACATTGAACGTGCTAAACAGAAATTAAAAAGGCAATACATAGTAACCACTGAAAAACTATTATATAAATAAGGTTTTGCCACATTTATAGTCACATGTAACAATAAAGGGAATTAAAAAAATACTTAATCAATGAAGTAAGTGCTCAAACTGCATTTTCATGTAATTTGTTTTGTAATACCTTACCATTGGTCGAAAGAAGTGAAATGAAGGATAAATAACTTTGACTCAATACTGTAGATTGGAACACGTGTCCTCAGATCATTGGTGTGGCCAAAATGTAGTAACTCCGCTCGACCACCACAGCCCTACAAGAACCAATCTTTTAAACTCCAATATTAGCTGAGGTATGCCATCCATCGCTTTGTAAATGTACTAGCGTGTAGCGAATCATTAGCGTTAAGTTAAGATTCTTTTGGTATTTTATCTTCATTAATAAACTGGCTCAAGTAATTACGCTTGCTATACAGACTAGTAGCTACGGTGATTTATGCCAACATGAATCATTAATCTGTTTGACATTTGTTGATGTGACTGTGCAACTCTATTATGGATGTATGCGTATCTTTAATTGGTCATCATAACCTATCACTATCCTTGGTACAGATCCGCCATTTTATTTTAACTCATTTTGAAAGTGGATCTGTTACGATAGGTGTCCATTGAACAGGAGTTTCAGGAAGGGTGTATGTAGAATGCATACTGGAAAATAGTTTATAAACTGTGTAGAAACATCACAGTGCAAGAGTAGGATGTTTTTTGAATGGATTTACTTACATCGCGAATACCTTTTGTCCGTTAAATCACTTATCACTGAGATATTATGCCCCCTGTCTATGTCTATAGTATCTGAAGTGTGGAGTCGAACCCTCTCTTAGTGGGTTGCATAAATTCGAAAAATAGGGGCAGGTGATTCATCTGGTATACTTTTTACAAGAACTGAATGTTGCAATTGAATTAGGATTATTTTTTAAAATAAATTAAATTTATATTTTAAACTAACTTGTTTACTAGGTCAATAAGAATCATAAAAGAGAAATATTGTTTAAAATTATCAACGTTGAATCATAAGGACTATTTTTCTTATAAAATAACTTACATTTATGCTTCAAAATGTGTATCCTGGAAGCATTAAAATATGTATATGTACGAAACACTGCAACCACACTTCTCTGTGCAAGCATAAAATGTGGTAAAAAGCTGAGAAAGCTCAATGTAGTACTCTAGATTTTGAAAAATTGACCGAATCGATCCCCTTAATTTCAGATTGAGGTTTCGATCGACTTTTGTACTACATATATGTGTTGAGTTGTGGTCCCAGAGCAACATATTCTCTAGAGAAATACAAATGTTACCACATATCACTGTGCTGTTTTATGGTGCCAATATATTTTACTAGCTAACAAATTACGACATACTTTACCAAATGTCAAATTACACAGTGTCCTCCATTAATTTCGTAAATAAATTGGTTTTAGAGCAGGTGGTATCATATTTTAGTATATAAATTCTTTTTTGTGTTAAAATACACAAAGTAAACTGAAAATATTTTCATGTTCCCGTTCCGCAATACCTAATGGAGTTCTGGAGTTAACGCGGTTTTAAATAGTGCGCAAATTTTTATGAAAATAGTCATTTCTGATATAAGTGTGACTAGATTTTTCGACGTGCAATAGAACGAACTTCGAGGATTGACGCTTTATCTCCGAATGTGCTAAGTGTATAACAGTTTTAAAGTTAAAAATAATTTTGTTGCTAACAGCTTTCTGGATTAAGAATCTGTAAATTTGATCATCAGGTGGTTCGAGTAATAGATGAACTTTCTTCCTAGATGATAAACATAACAAAAGAGGCTATTGATTCATTGTTTTCAGTTATCTATAATGTGCAGGCTCTCTCTTTCTCTGAACAATGTATTCTCAAAACTGAAAACAAAACTTCACATGCGCTTTTAATAAGTACCAAAACTTAAGTGAAATTTTAATATCATAAAGACTTTTCAGTAATGCTTATGCCTGTTATTTATTCGCTACTACGTATGCTTTTATCCATGTTGTGCAGAAAGGTATGCAAAACCTTTACTATATCTGTTTACTCGTATATAGTCCAACAATGGTAACTGACATGATTGCTTCAAAATTCATTCCATCGATATCATCGAAGTATTCCCTCGAAGTATTTAATATTCTCGTTAGGGAACTATCAGTTTTTGTTGCATAAAACGTTAAACAAATCAATAAAGTGACAATAACATTATGAATTTCGTGGCTAGACATCGTGTCTCCGAATCGCTTTCCTGCTTATGAAGTCGTGCTTACTGTGATTGGCGCGCTGGTAACATTAGTTACAGGATTTCAGGGTGGTAACTGTGCACTGTATTAGGGGTATGAAAATGAAAGGTACAGGAGATAATAGAACATTATCGAATATGTTATCTGCAGCCTGGCGACAGAGTAGGACTAAGCAGGTGAATGTTTTCTTTATTAATGCCACTTCCGCAGCTAACCATGCGTTTAAAACTATTAAGACTGAGAGTTCAAACCAGGCCAGCCTCAAAAACTGGTTTCGCCACATGTCTGTATATTTCTTATCAGTTGCTGCAGGTAACGAGGCGAGTGAAGGTTTTCTTTCAAGCTTGCCAAGCAGTATTTAGGCAGGTAGTGTTAACTGTCAAAACTCCTGACCTATCACTCTATGTACATGTGTATGTCGCCAAGAGTATGTCTAAGAATTTATTCCAATACTCACTTTGAAAAATAATCACCTTCTGGTTAAACAAGTCATTTTAGTAACAAACAGAAAGTACGTGAATAACTCGTCGTTTACCTCTACGTTAATTCCTGAAGTATTGACAAACATTCACCAATTTTTATTTGTATTTATGCAACCACGCACTAGAGGAAAATGGTAGAGCAATATATGTATGTGTAAATAAGTTGCCGTTAAAGTCTGCGCACTCATACCCCTTATATGTTGCATACAATTGGTTGCGAGCTGCGGCATTCTAAGTGCAGTGGCATGTATTCGTCAAAATAACTTATTTTCGTAAATAGGAGTGATGATAATTACTTTCTGCAATTCAAAGAAATTGTTAGTAAGGGACATTCTGTGATATTGTGACATCCAGGAAGGAAGGAAGGAAGAAAGGAAGGAAGGGAGGAAGGGAGGAAGGAAGGAAGGAAGGAAGGGAAGAAGGGAGGAAGGGAGGAAGCGAGGAAGGGAGGAAGGAAGGAAGGGAGGGAGGGAGGAAGGGAGGAAGGGAGGAAGGGAGGAAGGGAGGAAGGGAGGAAGGGAGGAAAGGAGGAAGGGAGGAAGGGAGGAAGTAAGGAGGGAAGGGAGGAAGGGAGGAAGGGAGGAAGGGAGGAAGGGAGGAAGGGAGGAAGGGAGGAAGGGAGGAAGTGAGGAAGGGAGGAAGGGAGGAAGGAAGGAAGGAAGTAAGGAAGGAAGGGAGGAAGGGCGGAAGGGAGGAAGGGGGGAAGGGAGGAAGGGAGGAAGAAGGAAGGGAGGAAGGGAGCAAGGAAGGGAGGAAGGGAGGAAGGGAGGGAGGGAGGAAGGGAGGAAGGGAGAAAGGGAGGAAGGGGGGAAGGGGGAATGGGTGGAAGGGAAGAAGGGAGGAAGGGGGAAGGGAGGAAGGGAGGAAGGAAGAAAGAAAGAAAAAGAAAGAAAGGTAAGGCGCTCCTTACTGATGCATTTAACGCGTTTGGTGTAATCCTTATGAGTTCAGCACACTATTTAGGAAGGTCAAACTACTTGAAGTTAAAACTATAGTACGGATGTATACGATTTTATAAGAATAGCTTGTTGAAGAACATCTAGTGAACGCAACACCATAATCTCTGTTCTCAAATGTCTGTTTCTGGATACATTTTCATGAATGGCAAAAATAACATATTTTAACCATTGCTCTATGACTTTTTCGTTAGGTTATTGTTGGCCAAAAATGGTCATCCTCCGTGGTCTAGCGTAATGCTAGGCCTCAGTATCGTGGTCGCCGCTTCAAACCCTGTGGAGGCCGACAGACTTTTTCAAAGATTTTTCCCAGGTTAGATTTATGGAAAGTAAAATAACTCAAATCCTCTGAGCAAATTTAAACGGTATTTCACGCCCAGTGTAGAATAGGATAGCGACAGCCATAGTACTTAAAGAGTGTTCATTAGTGATAAAAGACAGCAATGTAGAATCATCCTTACATTATTTATCAAATGTTCTAGAACAGGGGTCTCCAAACTTTCCAGCCTTAGGGCCGTATTGAGTACTCCAGAAAGTTCCGAGGGCCAGAACCGTTTTAATTCTTCCTGCCATTATCTGTAATTTCTAGACTTAGTCAAATTGTATATTATTGTTACGACCGTGACACTTGACATCTAGTTGTCAAAAGCGGAAATAGGTAGTGCTAGTACCCTCTATCGCTATCAGATGGTGCTAGTAGTACTTTGGAGAACGTTCTGGTGTATTCCACTCACTTCGAGATGGCTAGCAGCCGGCAGCCAGACCCCCAGTCCGGGAAGGCAGAAACTATCGCGAAATAAAGTAGTGTGTAATCCCGTTTAAAATACATTTTGGAACCGACCAACGCCCATACTTAACAGTATTTTGATTTGACTTGTTTTAGTGTGATTTACTAGAATGGAAAAGAAGACAAAAGTACATAATGAATGCAGAGCATTCAAAGATCAATGGAACTATCAGTATTTCGTGATTGAGTCCTGTAATAAGGCGCTATGTCTGATTTGCAATGAAACCGTAGCCTTCTTAAAGAGTATAACATTAAACGTCATTATGAAACGAAACGTTTGCAAAATTACTCAAAATATACGGGAAGTTTACGGACAGAAAAATTTGAAACTTTGAAGCACGGATTGAAATCGCAGCAATCCTTCTTCTGAACGAAAGTCAAACCTGAACAAGAGGCTGCAACTCGTGCTAGCTTTTGTGTGGCTCTTGAAATCGCAAGACGTAGAAAACCATTCACTGATGGAGAAATGATCAAGGAATGCGTAATTGCAGTAGCCGAAGAAATGTGTCCCGAACAGATGAATTTATTTAAAACTGTCAGTTTGTCAGCAAACACCGTGGCTGGGAGGGTACAAGACATCGCAGAAAATATATCTCAACTGTGTGACAAAAATTGGCATCTTGAGTGGTTTACTCTGGCCTTGGATGAGTCAACGGATGTAACAGATACTGCTCAGGTGTTGATTTTTATTCGAGGAGTAGATAAAGGCTATGCAGTGTATGAAGAACTTCTCGATATTGATAGTATTCACGGCACGACTACTGGGGAAGATAATTTCAAGGGGGTTGAAAATGCCATTAATAATAAGAACCTTTGATGGAAAAACTTGAAATCTATTACAACTAATGGAGGCAAAAACATGTGTGTTAAAAATAAAGGAGTGATTGCACTTGCGTCAAAGGCTGTAGAAAATGGCAGTGGTTCAAAACCATTAGTCTTACATTGTATCATTCGTCAGCAGTCCTTGTGCGGAAAATGTTTGAATACGTCTGAAGTTATAAAACCAGTCATATGAGTTGTTAATTTCATCAGATCCACTGGGCTGAATCACCGACAATTCCGCGAGTTTATTCAAGAGATTGGAGAAAATGACTTACCATATCATACTGCCGTACGCTGGCTTAGTTGCGGAAAAGTCCTTCAGCGCTTTTTTTGAACCACGAACAGAGATCGAAATTTTTTTTAATGAAAATCATTGCCCTCTTACTGAATTACAAAATAGCGAATGGCTGTGAAAGTTAGCATTCTATGTAGATTTGACAAAACATGAACGAACTGAATTTGAGATTGCAAGGAGTAAACCAGCTTCTCCCTGATTTATACACTAATATCAAATTATTTCGGCAGAAAATAATACTGTTTCAATCACAGTTACGGAAAAAATGTTTCACACATTTTAAAACATGTGAAATACTCAGTCACACTACGGAGACTGAGTTTCCTGCCCATTTCGTAATCGAAACTTTGGGTACTTTGAAGATAAATTTTGATGCCCGTTTCTGAGACTTTGATGACATTGTGAATGCAATTAAGATTTTTCAAAATCCTTTTGATACTGACATTGAAACTCTAGCCCCGGAAATTCAAATGGAAATTATTGATTTACAGTGCAGTGATATAATTAAAAGAAAATACCAAAAGGCATCTTTGTTGGAATTTTATAAAAGTCTTCCACTGGTACAATTTGATAATTTGCATAAATTTGCTCGTGGGCTGTTTTGTGTTTTTGGTACGACTTACTTGTGTGGGAAAATATTCTCCAAAATGAAGTACACAAAGAATGTTTACAGATCTAAGTTAACCGATGAGCATCTTAAATCTCTCTTAATGATTGGTACCAGTAAAATTGGCCACAACTGCAAAATATTGTCGGTGGCAAATCTCAGTTACATAAATCGCATTACTATTTTTCAGAGGGGCGCAGTTTCATTCGCGTTAATTTCGCTTTTCCGTTCCTGAGGGGATTTTCAGGATAAAAATGTTTGATATTTAGGATATATCTACATTCCAAACTTCGATTTACATAATCTTTGCCCCAGGGTGAAGCCGCGGGATGTTCACTAATGTTAACGAGATTCATTTCAATCATTTGTTAGTTATAATATTCAACTTTAATTTTTTTATTATTTTTATTATTAAGCTTTACCTAGCAAGTAAATAAAACAGACTAAATAAAACAAAGTAACATTAAGTTTTTTCTTCCAAGCTAACTTCTCACAGCACCAGAATTAATGTAACCAAATACTATAAATAAGTATTATTGTAAATATTATTATTGTATTATTATGCGTGTTAATATTTACGTTGATTTGTAACAATATATGACTGACTCAAACAACATTGTATGAATTTATTTTATAATTAACTAATAAATTGAAATAAAATAAATAAATTTGTGATTCATGACACAGTTGACTTAAAAAAACAACAATAACAAACCATAAGCAGTCGCGGGCCAGATTGATGACACGGGCGGGCCGGATTTGGCCTGCGGGCATTAGTTTGGAGACCCCGGCTTTAGAACTAGGAAACAATTATTAAAGAAATATTCCCCCGCTCTAGGTAACAATCAAGCCTGTGACCTCAGGTTTAAGAAGTCAGGACACTCCGTCATAGAGGAGCTCTATTGAAATAATTCGTTTGCATACACATGCAACACTATTTAATTACATTTACGCAGCTTTTTTCAAAGGGGTTAACATATTTTTTTGTCCCGAAAATTATTAGTATTAGAATTGTAGAAAATAAAATGAAATTATGCTGTCGCTTCTCTTATTAACCAATATATTGGTATGTGTAAGTCGCTTTTCAACTTTATTCGTAGGAAATGTTCTAAGTTTGAAGACATCGATATGGTCCTGGTACTTCAAAAATAGATGTTGCATCCATATGAATTTCTCTACCCATTCGCCAACAAATTATTCTTAAAAAGCCTATTCTTTATCTCCTTCACGCTGATTGAGAAGGAAATTTGTAAAAACCCTTTTGTTACATATTTTATTGTACATCTATGGTAAAAGGGAATACAGTAGGCTTAAGTGATAGTCAAATAATTTAAGAACTTGTCCTATGTGATGACTTTATAACGCCATCCTCTTTGCATAACTGGGGGAAAAAGATAAAGAAAAGAGTGACGTTCTCATTTGAGAAAAGTGAAGTATTGGAAAATTCAAATAATAACAAGGAATATCTCTGAAATCGTTAACTCAACAAAAATATATTTGACGTAAATTATGTGTTTTAACGCAATGTAGATGGAGTAAGATTTTGGGTACCTCTTATGGTTTACTGGTTATGTAAAAGTTATTCAAAATTCTAAGGGTATATTTCCAGTGAAATCACGATATTGAAACTTTCCACGGAATAAAATACCCACTTTATGCAGCTACTACTTGTAGGTAACCACGAGGTAGAGAAAGCAAATACAAACTATACAAACAAAAGACTTGAAAACAGTTGTTATACAATACAATCGCAATTTATTAGGAGCAAAAGCAGCTTTAAGCCTATAAAGCACCATAAAATAATATTGAAAACCATCTAACAGTCCCTTTGGCTAGATAAACTTGCAGCACAAAAGTTTAATTAAAAATAAATTTTTGATTTAAATTCGTTTGAAGTTACGCTTCCAATGGAAACTCTTTCTAGGTATCAACTAACACCCACTGTCAATGCTCTTAATGAAATACTCGTATGCACCCATATTAATCATTTTACCCTGCCACCATCATACAAATATATATCCATTCTCAGTCAAACACCAACAGCTATAGATTGACAGTTTAAATGATTCCTCTGAAAACTTTATGCTTCTGATGATCGAATTATTCCGGTCAAAAATTATAATTTAGACTTTCATAACGTTAATGAAGTCCAGTTCTCTAGAAACGTTTTTGTGATACTATTTTTATCCGATCGAAAATTAGGACATTACATGAAAATTTAAATGATGCTGAGTGGAGGGTGTGGTGGCGCATTTGAGACTTCTCTGATATCTCTAAAATATGTTTCATAAAATTTCCAGAAGTGGTTTGCCCAAATTTGCAGCTAATCGTTTCTAAATTTTGGATTTTAATATTATATCTATGAGATTGAGGTCAGTTAATATTGTGACAAAATGATAGTGTGACAAATCCCACTCTGACACCAACGTGACAAATGATAAGTCCAGGTACCTTTTTCCGTCGCTTTTACTTCTCTTAAAATTGAAGCATAAGAAACGCAGTTGTTTTATTTTAACACAATCTACAATTTAACAATTCGTAGTGTTCTTGCATCTCAATTACCGTTCTGCCTTACCGTAACCTTGACACAAAACGCTAATACTGTTCGACTGTTCACACAAATAATTCCCACCATTCCCTCACAAAAGTGTTCCAACAGTGCCTTCTCAACACTTGCCGACTCGCTTCTACACTCAAGGCGAACTGCAGGCAATTTTCTGGACGTTTCTAGAAACTTCCCTCGTAAACAAGCATGTGAACAGCTTTTAGAACAGGGTGCAGGCGGGTTTTGTTATGACCACCCCATTGTTGACGGGCCGCGTGTTTATAGCCATTGATGTGAGATACCTAACACGAGTTCTTTTGATGTACGGCCGGCTGCCGGCACCACAACATGAGCAAAATTTCCAGTGACTTTTTATGGTGGTAATAAACTTGACACTTTTCCTAATGTGGTGCAATTATATGTTATCGAAGTCTAACTTCGGAAATAGTTTCACCAAAATACCGTAAATAAAATGTGTTATGTAGTTACTTAAGCAGGAAAAATATAACAAGCTCAAGGTTTGATACGCTTATACACTTTAGAAATGCCTTAGCATCGAAACTTGTTTTAAAAATCTGTGTTGCACTCACATGACTTTCGCTACTCTTGCACACCGATTTAATTAATTTGGAAGTGTATATGTTAACAAATTTATTTTCTTGTAGGTTATAAGGAACATTGTTTTATACATAATTTCCTAGTTATGAACATTTTATCATAAGCCTGTTAAGAAGGTTTAAAGGTTTAGAAACTAACCCAGTACAAAGGCATTTTTTGATGTGACAATTGCACAGTGGTTTACGATTGAGTTTAATTTGTATCTATAAGACCATAGGGGTCTTCCGCGGACCATGCGTCATTAAGTATATTGCCCTCTCGCATTATCAAGAGTGTCTTGTTTATTTCAAGGAACGAAGTAGGGACATTACCCACAAATGATTACCCTCATTTTACACGATGTCACTCGCGCACATGCAAGTAAGATCATTCGCCACGTGTAAAAGGTACCTGTGTACGTAGTAACATAACATTTCAGTGACACCTTTCTGGTTACAATGCAGTTTCCAAGATTTCAAGCTTACTGCTAGTGTTGTCTTGAGTTGTGTTTGTACTAGTGAAAATATCGAACGAGAACAAAAGACAGTTAACATGACAATGGAAATTAAATTAGATCGTTAAAAGACTTGACAAAGGGGAACATAAAATGCGTAATTCATTTTAGAATATGTCATATCTTTGTTTCGTATATTACACTAGGATATGTATTTGTATAATTTGCAGTGCTGTGTTTTAGGTTGTAAATAATATACGCCTTATTCAGTACAACTCGACTTTTCGGTGGACAGTTCACATTAGGTCGAGTTATCGGGATTCCACTGTACTAGCATTTACAGTCTATTTGGAGAGCCACGAAAGGCAGGCTAATAAGGTTCACGAAGAAAAGAAATTAAAATAACAACACTCCATAACCTTCTGTAAGATCTTATATTAAGGTCGCATTGAAGTAATAGGTGTTATCGAGAGGGATGGCTCAGGCGGTAACGTCTGTGGCCCGTATTCGAGAGGTCGTAGATTCTATCCCAGTGGTCGAACTTCCTGACCGATAATTCTTCGCAGGTTTCCCCGGGCCGCCAGGCGAATGTCCTCCGAATTTCCTTCCCTCCATTTCTTTACCTTAATAATATCATTTCACTCTTCGTCCCACTAGGTTTCTTTCAAGGTTGGAAGTGACGGCGAGCGTCGCGGAAGCAACAAGGTTAATAATAAAATGCGCTCTGGAAATCACGTCTCCCGGATTGTAAGGTGAGCCTACTATCCGGGCCCTCTAGGGGATGGTAGAAATCTTAGGGGGGAGGGCAGCCTATTTTAGAGTCCCACGCCCCCCTTGGGAGTACGATCTCGACGGGGTGGAAGAGGAATCGGACTGAGCCACCCTCCCCCGGGGTGCTTTTAACTGGGAAATTGTAGAGATCCTGTCCTCTGGAAACGTTCCGGCTGCCCTTCGAATCCATTCGCCACATCCATCCTTCCTGGGGCTGTCCCTTACGGGCCATAGGCACAAAAGTTCGGTCGAGGTGCTAACTCCCCCTACGTATGTTCTCTTTGAGTTATTGAGTCAATTTTTTATAAAAAGTAAAAACGCCAGAGTAACCAATCCTAGAGAAATTATTGTAAGCTTGCTAAAGAACTTCGGAATTTAAAATTAACTTTTCAGGCATTAAAAGGATCATTAACAATTTACAAAATTACTTATAGCCTGTAAATTAGCATACATACATTTCTATTAAAATTTTAACATACTTCTCAAACGCACTGTTGTTTAATATTTGTTCTCTTTCTGTTAGTTTACCATTTAGCTTGGCGTTATTTTGTTCTTTTCCCCCTTTGCGTGTTTTTATCATATTTAATTTTATTGTTATTATTTAATTCTGTTGTTCTTTGTCTGCGGGCAGGTTCTGCATTCTGGAGAAGAAACAAAATTACTCTGTGTTCTAAAGTGAAAAATCCAGGAAGATTAAACACACACATTGCGGTGTTGTAATCACATGACTTTCTCAATGCACTCTGTTACAGAGTATCATTACAAACGCTTATACTTCTGTTTACTTCATGTTAATCAAAATAGACATTTGTAAAAACTATTTTATTATATTTCCTTACGTAATGTGAGAATAGGGAAATAAAGTAAGTTTATGCGATATTCGTCTGTTAAGAGCTGATTGCCATGTGCTGGCTTGAACTTCAGTTCTATTTGCATGACGAGAAGGAAAAGGGTCAATAGGGACTTCCCATTTGAGAACTTTTTAATTATTGGAAAATTCAACTTAATAACAAGGAATATATCAGAAATAGTTAACCCACAAAATAATTGACGTAGAGTGCCTTGTGTGATAAGACTTTGTCTATCTCTGGCGGTTTACCAGTAACGTTTTTTTTCCCTCTATCTTTTAAATTTTTTTTTAAATTTTTTTTTTAAAATAAAGGTTCTTCAAGATTTATTCCCAAGAAATTTAAGATACACAATTGATTTGTTATGGAAATATCTTGAACATGTGATCATTAAAACCATTTTTAACAAAATTATGACTTTCGAAACGTTTTGCCGTAAAGGATACTTTGGGATGGGAGGGTATTCTTCAAAATCTTTGCGTCGAATCCTTGAAAGACGCTGAAGTTAAATATATACTTTTCGTTTTAGACTTACAGACATACGGATATGCGGAGCAGGCAGACACACCGACACATCGACAGACACACAGCGACACACACACACACACACACACACACACACACACACACACACACACCTACCTACTTACTCTACATTACATTACGTTACATTAGGTTACATTTCATACATAAAGACTAGTAGACAGACGGACAGACAGATGGACAGACAGATGGACAGACAGGAGGACAAACAAATAACGAGACAATTGGACAGACAGACGGACGGACAGACAGACATGGACGGACGAGCAACAGACGGACGGACATAAAGGCGGAAAGATAGTCGCCTGTCTTCTAAAAAGTTCTCATTTCGAGTTAGGAGTCAGAAAATACGTATTTTCGAGGAGATTTCGTTATCGAATTTCTGGATGGAATATAATAATTCCTCTACGTGCTGTCATTACTCAGAAAGTAAAAATTCATAAAGGTCAGAAGAGCACTTGGCTTTTGGAAAATTCACAAATTAATCTATATAAAGCTATTTCAGGCCGAAATTAATGAATTTAATAAGTAATAACAGTAGATGATTCTGGTGTTTATAAAACTTTCATTGAATTCTTTTGCCTTAGTCACTGGTATAAAATATCACTAACCACTTAGCAGAATTTCTAAGCAGCAAAGCTAGGATGATAGGAAGTAGATAAGGTTGTAGTGTTAATCGACTTTGGGGAGGATGTCTCAACCATATCATCCAAACGCACTCTCTTAACGCTTGGATTTACTGTAGGTGATTGAAAGCCCATCACTTAAAAATTCCTATATCTCTTTACTATGAGTACTCGTAAGTCCGCTCATAATTTACGCTGCCTACGAATATTAACGATACATTTATTGATGCCAAATGGCCATTTAGTTATTTACAACTTTAGTTAGTTTTGCCTTATATTTTACATATTCAGTTATTAATTTTGTCATATTAATTTTGAAAACACTTAAAATTACCCTTTCTCCACTTCAGATACCAAACTATTTTGTGAAAATGCAAATAAAATGTTCTAGTTAGTCACTATTGCTTCTAAAATATAGTACAGAAAAAAAAACAAAAAAAAAAAAAAAAAAAAAACAAAACAAAACAAAACAAAAAAAAAAAAAAAACAAAAAAAAACATAAAACAAAAATGATGTGAATTGTTGGGTTAAGGAATTAAAAATCTTTACATTTATAACATTCTGCTTTCGGGGAAAAGCAGAGATGAAAATAAATTAGTTATCATTTTCAAGTTAGAGCTTTTGTTAATGTTTTAATAGGAGCAAGGTACGTAGCTTTATTAAAGGGAGCATAATAATTTATTACGCTAATAAGATTAATAGAACAAAGAAGAAATATCATTCAATTTAGAGGTATTGTTTGAACATATGAAGTATTAATTATTGTAATAATTTAAGAATGACGTACTTAAATGATCATTTAACACTGATAGTTAAATATGAATAAAGATTTTCTTTTAAACTCTTGTTAAGGTAATCTTAAATTTTGAGTAATCGTAAGCTCTCATGGCCGGAGTTAGAATAATGAATAGTGATTCTACGGGGCTAAGTTGTGGTCTGTTGGCACTTTGATGTTTACATGAGTTATCAGCCCGTAAGAATGCACCATTCATTATTCTTAAATTTTACCTGCTTTCTGAAAGATTCTAATGTAGTTTTACTATCTTATTAGTGCCTCTATATTTTTTTGCAGCATAATATTCATCGCCTCTAAATCGCCCATAAATAATGTTATTTACGAGTATTTTCCATCCGCACCTCCATCTCTCCCTCTTCTCTTCCTCTCTACCAACCTCTTCTCTTCCTATCTCCTCTCCATCACCCCCACTCTTCTCCTCCCTCCTCCACCTCCTCCGTTCACCCCTCCTCCCTCTCTCCTTCTTCCTCTGCTCGCTCTATGTAGCTAGTCACGAATAATAAGTATGACAAGCTGCATAAGAACAATTTATTAATTTAAGAAGATTATGTGCAGTTCACGCTCATTGAACCGCTGAGAATTACATTTTAGCGACAAATTCTAATATATTCCTAAATATTTAAGCATAAATTAACGTCATTAATAACGATAATTATTGTTTTTTATGAAAGAAAGTCTTAAACCTTTAAATATTTCGGATCTTTATAAATTATATTTTTTTCGTTGCATGTATATTTTCACTTTTAATGCAAAAAGTTGCTATAAACGTTAAGGATACGGAATGGGTAAAAATGGAATTTTCAATTATTACCTCATATGAAAGAAAGCAGTTTTATCTTCATTATGTGGTTAGAATTATTTTTGTATATATCCTATTAATTATTGAAATATGTAAATGTCTGCAAATTATTTTGTCTGCCTGTCCTCTACTGTTTCAACTTTGTAGTTCATTTCCCCCAAGTTTAATTTTTTTCCTCACATAGGAAGCACTTTCTCAGATATTATTATTTTTATTTAGGAGTTAGGAGTTGTTTGGAAGATATTTTATATACACTGAAATAATGGTTTTGAAAATAATTAACATTTAACAAAATTACAAAAGAATATGTACTATCAGACATACATTCACTTTCTGCCTTGTTAAGTTACTTAGAAATGTAACGCTGACAGATTTTAACATTGCCAAGATAGGGCATTCATACACTGAGAATGTAACATTTTATTAATAAATTACTAATGCAAAACGGTTATCTCTTTTTCCTTTAAGGGACTCATAGAAAAAATGTGATTAGCACTTTCAAAAACAAAAATGAACTCTTTTTATGTCCAAAATACTTTGATTCTTAAGCTTCAATTGACTACCATGGCTTTTGCCATCATAGCGCGCTTCAACAGAGCCCATTTAGATGCTCAAGAGCATAGGCCTAATAGCTTGTGTTTTCTTTCAATGAATTTTACGTGACTTTAATTTTTGTTAGTATTACTACGTTACGAAGTTTGTAACCAATGTTATTCAAATTTTCAGCATAAGCTATAAAGAATGAAATAAAAGTTGACATGTGAGTTTTGCTATTTTTAAATCATTCGAGATATAATTAATTTGATAAGTTAGGATAAATTGTTAAATAATAATATTTAAAGCTTTCAACGTTTTTGAGATACGTAACAGAAATAATTATTAAAATACAAAATGCCAGTTTTGTACATTAGTATTTAAATAATATATTAGTATTTTGATCTTTTTCCTAAATTACGATTTCTGTATAATGTGAAACACCTGATTAATTAACACAATTAAAGTTGTGGTTAGCTAATGCTGGATTTCTGACAATGAAGTCATTAATCCTCTTGCTCTCCAATATTTTTCACTGACGGATGGGGCAATAGAAGTGGCCGGACATATTTGAAGGTGGTCTCGATCCATTTCCTCTTGCAGATCACATAGAGGATAGAGTGGTGAAGAATATATCCCAATTCTGTTTAAACTTTTTGCCAGACAATCATGTCCTGTAATCAACCTGAAGGTTGCAACTGCTGTTTTTCGAGGATACTCGGGAATTACTGTTTGAATGTTTGGTAGTTCCCATCTTTTATTTTTTGATTTTTCATAGTAATATTTTGCAATAATTTTTTTGAATTCAGAGTTGACTAATCTTTTAGCTGCATTAAATGGTAGATTAACTATAGATTTCTGAACCCTTTTTTGCAAGAAAATCAGCTGTCTCATTACCACTCAGTCCACAGTGAGCTGGTATCCATTGGAAGACTAGGTGTTTTTGAAGTCCTTTTAGATGGGTACACAATTAAAGTAAAATATACTTTCTCAAGCATATTAAAATAAGTTATTTTATTATCTAAAATATTAAATTATAAAAAATATATTAAAGATATGCGTATGAAATTTAAAACATGCTTGTTATTGAGATATAACTGTATGTGAGAAACTTTTGAGAACTTTTAAGTAAAAATGACAAGATTTAGAAATTTCATTTACAAACACTGTTAAAGGAGCAACGCATAGAGTATTAACTCTAGAAATGTCTGAGGAATTTTTAAAATAAATTTTATTTTAAAATTTGATATTATATCTTGTCATGTGGTAAAGGTAATGTTTAACATTTTTAACTATTCCTTTTTTACCTTTTACAGGAATCACATTATACCGACGGAGCAGTACTTTAAGACCACTTTGAAATTTTATTGTTTCTCAAAAAGAGCAACAATGAAAACAATTATCCAAATCAGCAGCAGGACCAGTGAGTGACAATAACTATTAAATACAAGCCTTTAGTCAAAAAATTGAGGGACGGAATTTAAACAATTACAGAAGGTGGGCATAAAGTACCCTGTCCCTTTGGTAATGCGAGGGTTAAGCCAAAAACAGAATTATCAATTTGATAATTTTGCACTAAACTTGAACTAATGGATCCAATCCTTAATCTATTATTCTGTAAAGAATAATTATCATTGCCTATGTCTTAAAGTGAATAAAAATAAAAATTAGAAATGTCATAAAGAGTTGAAGTTAGCTGTGTATTCTAAATGTAAGTAAAAGTAACGTTTGTTTAACCATTGTTGACTGATTATTACAAAAAATTATCAAACTTTAGTTAAAGGAAAGGTTTTTAAGTTATTTTTCCCAAGTGTTTTGAAAATAAACAAGAGCAAGGTGCAGCTTTAAGAAACGAGAGCGTTACATTGTTTCTATTGGTAGATAAGGTTAGTCAATAGAAGTTAGTGTCGGAAGATGAATGTACGTATGTACAAGTGCATGGCGCGAGCGTGCTAACGAGAGCAGCAGTGATTGGTCGTGACGTCACGGCGGTGGTAGCTATAGACGCCGCGGCGGGAAGGTGCGAGCGAGCAGTCTGCGAAGTCAATCTGACGCTGCAGGCACACGACGGCGCTCACCTACAGGTAGGGTCTCGCTTTCATACCTCTTGCATGTCGTAACACTCGTCTCTGGCTTGCATGCTCTCTGACAATCAACTTCTACAATTCTTTACAAGTTAACTATTCCTGCGATGCATCGAGCCTTTACAGACAAATCCACCATCAGAAAAATAGCAAAACAAATGAAAATAAAAGCTTTTAAATCTTCGCACTTGATATTTATCTTAATGAAATGGTTTTAAAGATTTAATTTATGAATAACATTATACAAAAGCATCAAATTTTAACGCCTTTACTTTTCCTTTCGTGTCAAAGATATGCAGAACAACTGAATACCTCCCTAAACATTTCTAAACACTAATATTTTATCTTTTTTCTATCTTAATTAATTAGTGTTTCAAATAGAGCGGTTTTTTTTTAGATTTCAATAATCTTGAAAGCCCCTTCAGAGATTTTAAATAGCCCAGTGACAATGCTTTATTGTCATTTTAAACCTCTATTTCTTCAGATTGTTATTGGATTGTTTCTATGTTTAAATTGTCCCAAATACAACTCCCAAACGATATACCGGTATCACGATATATTAAAAAATACTTTAGATATTCAGAATTAAGCAGACCTCATGCACATTTTCAAAATATACAATTACCTCATTTTTGTAGAAATATTCTCGTAAAATTCCAAAATTCCAGAAGTTCAATCATAGAAAATCTCAGGCTCAAATGACAAGATTATATTTTAAGTGTTTAACAAACTGAATATTTTTGCTGTGCTAAATATTTCTGCTAAGATCATATTGAGACAAAAGTTAAACTACTTTCCTCTATAATACATAATGTACTACATAAAACACGTCATTCTCTTTTCGCAGAATGTAAAACAATAGTTTATAAATCGTATAAAATAGTTCGTTCTTGGAAACTACTGTGAAAGGATCATGTGTCGAATGTATAAATATAAAATTTTATTTCTAAATTCACATTGAAACACTTAAAATTACTACATAGAATGTTTAAAAAGTCGTTTAGCATGGCTTCCGATCTGGCATTCTGGGAAATGTTTTGCAAATTTACAACAGTGATGAACTTTTTATTATAATTTTATAATATATATAGAGGCTTTTGAATAATATTGCGAATGTAGAAGTATTTTTTAAAATTTCAATACACAAAATTTTAAGAAACAAATATAATTTAAAATGACGTCCACTATTGGTATATTTATGTGAAGAAATTTGAAATTTATGTTACCACGCTATTTTTCAACTGTAATTGCGTTTAAACGAACTTACGAAACTTAATTTGCTGAGTAGTTTACTACATTCTAGGACAGTCCGACAGGCTTTACGCGGTATTTTGACGTTAACAGTCGTAACCTATTGATTTTTATTTATTTTTTTCGCATTATACAAATACGTGGTTGACGCAAACAGGTTTCAAACAAATGAACTTCTGAATTATTCTGCACTACATTCACAGACTTAGAGAAGTCAACTTATTGAATTTATATTTTATTCTGAAGTGCCATTGTTTTTATATTTAGATATCAGCTATTAAAATAAATGTTTGAACAATTAAACGTACTGTTTAAAATGTTTGGTAGATACTTTAATACATTCCATGATAATTTAAGTGAAAGGAAGCGACAATCTTCAGGAATAGCTAATACCAAATGATGAAGAAACTGTGCAAATGATGAAGTAAAAATATAATCGAACACCTTCAGTGTGCTACTTTGAGTTTATAATAGCAGTTAAATAATACGCCTTTTAAAGCTGAATTGAGTTTATGAAAGTTCAGAAATAAGAGATACGTATGTGCATAGGTGTAGATAATAGATAAATGGTCTTCTGAAGTTATCAGTACATATATTGTCAGGGATTGACAAAATTGCTGAAGCAAGAGACAAATGTTATGAAGTTTTGAACCTTTTATTTTTAATTACCCTTCTTGGGTAGCCTTTTGTTATTCCAATTTCAGTCATAGCTTAAGGTGATACTTAAACTACGTAATGTAGTGAATTTAAAAAAATAAACGTCGACAGCAATTAATTTGATTGAATTTGTTTGTAATATTCTATTAGTTTGTTTGAAAATGTCATTGGAATTATATTTAAAATGTTTTATAATATAACTTAATAGTTAAAAATTACTCAGGGTGATATATATTAAAGGTCTGTTACGCTTTTGTAGTACAATAGTCATTAGAGCTGAAAATGATCATAAATGGAAAACTTTAACAACATATTCAGTTTAAGAATACAATCTATCGTCATTTTATTTAGAATGGTCTTAAAAATTTAGAAGAAAATGATGAACGACTTGGTAATGGGACATATTGACTTGCATATTCAACTTTTGTTAGATTATAATTATTGTCAAGTGCATGAATGTCCTTCAAACGAAAGGACGACATTTGAAATGATGGATAAAATACTGCAACATTAACTTTATTTATTACGTTTTATAACTCAAGATATTTTAGACGTACCTACTCATTAAAATGGCTAATCAACACCATAAAGTTTTCTGATCAAAGCTATATGCTAACTACCAAGAAATGGAAATTAAGGGAAGGCAGACTTAAGTTTTACTTATGTTTTCGCAAAGTAAATTTTATAATTCCACGAGATATTGTGTTGTTATAAAATTATTTAAATGAAGCTATGCAACAACAGTTAAAAACCACGGGTGCGTAATTCTCAAGTGTCGTCCATTTAACTTCTTTATAGATGTTACATTTCATAGCATTCGAGAGTTGCATACGAAGCAGTCTATAGCCATGTTCCCTTACATATTCAATAGAGTTATTAGATGTTTGTGAAAGAAATTAACTCATTTTTTCTGTACGTTCTGTATTTACAAGATTACACAATTACTGCGTAAAGAATAGGGTTAAAATATTGGGAACAATCTGTGGTAGGATTTGCGAATTGCAACTTTCCAGAAATTGAAATTGCATTCACACATTCGTAAAATCTTAAAATAATCATAAGTTTGCAAGTTTAACTTTCTGAAAATAAGGCTTTAAGTTTCATTTATATAGAAGACAGGCTAAATCACAATATAGCTAAAGCGTTTTCATTTTCGTTGCATTCGTTCTTTCACTTCAACTTCTAAGATGCAGTAATATACGCAGAGAAGGTTACAACATTGCATTTATTGAACAAAATAAGGTGAAACATTAAGGTTGTAAAGAATATTGTAGAAGGCTTAGCTTAGCTTAGCTTAAAACATATTTAGTAATCGTTAGTGTGATCTTTTTTACACTCACATGAATTTCTCTACTCTTGTACTAACCATTCTTACAAACTCTTATTCCTGTATCTTCTTGCTAGTTAAGATAATCATTTGTACAAATTATCTTATTGCTTATTTCCTTGTAGATACAAGGGGAATATGGGAATACAGTAGGCTTTGAGCGATAGTCAAATCTTTTAAAACTTCGAGATCCCACTCTTTTTTCACGCTTAACATATAAAAACACGAACAACGATGTTCCATTTCACGAAAGTTTTAAGTTTTCCGAAACTGACACAAATAACAAGGAATATCTCCGAAATGGTTCACTCTACCAAAAAAATTTATTCAGACATAAATTAGTGTTTTAGCGAGATCTCATTTTTTGTATATTAAGTTTTCGTCTATCTCTTATGATTTACGAGTTATTCAAAAGGCATCCAGAGTATACAGGATTACATAGGCTATACCAACAAAATTGAAAATATACATTTCATTTGTCATACAAACATCTTAAACATATGACATTTCAATGCTATTTTCAAGAAAATCAAAATTTTCGAAAAATGTTCCATGTAAAGGATAGTTGAGAGTGGGGCTATTTTTTTTTCAAAATCTCCGTGTCGCATCTTTGAAAGACATGAAACTTAAATACTAACTTTTGTTTTTAACCGACTTTTCGTTTTTGAGTTATGCTGTCCACAAACTGACAGACACACAGACTGACAAACAGACACACATATACACGGACCTTTTTCTAAGAATGCTTTTTTTGATTAACGGGGTCTCAAACCACATATTTCCGGTGAAATCTCGACATCGAATTTTTGGGTGGAGTACAATACTTCCCCTACTTACCAGTAGAGGAAGTAAAAATACCATGAATAGTATGGTAGGGTTTTGAATGCAAACCTTCGCGCTACAGTAAGTACGCCTAAAAGTAAGTACGAAATTCGATATGAAAATGAATATTCGTTTTCGTTTATTAAGATGCGTTTATTCACCAAAATGTGTACGAGTTTTTGAGATTTTGTGTCGAATGAAGTAGTTGTTCTAGTTTAGGTAAGTTGTACATTTAGGAAAAATATATCTTTCATAAAAGAAGTTCAAATTATACACTCTCAGCTCATTTTTCGGATGTTCCCTTTCTTTTCCAGGTCAAAGATTCCCAAAACCTTTATGTGCAGGCTTCCTTAACGGTAAAATAAATTTTCCACAATATTATGACCTGTCACACAAAATGGTTTTTATCCCCACACAGTAAACTTTTCATGAGAGCTAAATGTAGCGGCGTGGGTTAAGATTTTATTTTAGAGCAGTACATTAATATTTAATATCTATACTCATTTTGCAAAACATAAAAATTCCCATATTAGTCTTTGGTATCCTAAACAATTCTCCTTTTTACTTTCTCTACTACGTATAGTAACTAGGGGAAGAATTGTATTCGATCCAAAATTTCGATGTCCAGATTTCACCGGAAATTTGTTTTGAGATCCCTTAAATCCGAAAGAGGACTTTTGCAAAAAGGTCTGTGTGTATATGTATCTGAAAACAGATTTGAAGTCGGTCAAAAACCAAAGTTGGTATGTAAGTTTAATATCCTTCAAGGTGCGACACTAAGATTTTGAAGAAAATTCCTCCACCGTAAACTACCCTTTAGATGGAAAATTGGAATGTGTATTTTGAATTTCTTGGCTATAGCGTATGTAGTCATGTTCGCTCTTGATGATTTTTGTATAAACCGGTAAACCGTAAGAGATGGACCAAATCTTACTATACAAAAATGCAGATCTCGTTAAAACACACAATTTATATCCGAATGCATTTTTTTGTGGAGTGAAAAATTTCGAAGATATTCCTTGATATTTGCGTGAGTTTTTCAATACCTATATTTTTCTGAAATGGAAGGTGTTATTCAATTTTTTATCTTTTGGCCGAGCAAAGAGAACGAAATTTCAAAGCCTTCATGTAGCGACCAGCTTTAAAGATTTGACTATCGCTCAAAGCCTACTATATTAACCTTGCATCTACAAGAAAATTAGCAATAAGATACTTTCTGTAAATGCTTACCAGGACTAACATGAATATGATAGATAAATAGGTGGAATAATAGGTATTACAGGAGTATAGAAAGTTATGTGAGTGCAACGCATCAGATTTTTTTCACAACACATGATTAAATTTATGTATTTGGGGAAATATAAGACGTATAATATATGGAGTAACCTTTTAGTAGCCCAAGTATTTCTGAAATATGCATCACTATATTTTGTACCACGGCGTCCATTCTATCTTCTACTCTCAGCTCATTGATAGCAAATACTGACGTGTTTTATAGAATGTTGAGTGGTGTCAGAGCCTTTTGCATATTCAAACGTATATTATGGCCACTCATAAATCGTGTCTCCGAGTCTGTGGCGGAGTCCCGCTTGGCCAATAAGCTATCACTTCCCGCTTCCCGCTTGCTGGTTAATACGAGCGCTCGTATTTTAGTAGGGTTTAATCCAATCAACTTACATACCCTAAAATTATTTCTCACTACAGGACATATTGAAACCGTTTTCCTTTGTATTCAACACATTTCTGGCACTTTCTTCCGAAATTACCTATATTTTTCGTAGTTCTCTTTGAGAAGTGGAATTGGTCCTTGGCAAATGTTATCCTTAAGTTCTTATAAAGTGTGTGGATTCGTTTTATATACTTAATCATTTAATAAACCCCAGGAATAATGGATTCAAAGAATCCCTGGACGAATGCTGTTCCTGTTGCCGAACGTTCGGCTGCGGAGACATGATATATGAATGGCCCAGTAGTAATACTACCTTATTTTTACAAAAATTAAATTCTTTTTATGCAAATATTAACTGTGAGTAATATAAAACCAAGAAATAACAATTCTTGTTAGTAATCCTCAGAATTATTACGGAATATTTATTACTATTTGTTTGAATTTGCGAATACTGATACTTTTCTCTAGTAGGAATATGTTATTCGTTTTTTTCTCTCTTGGCCTTGCAAAGAGAACGGAATTTCAAAGGCATCACACAGCAACCAGCTCTTAAAACATTTTGCTATCGCTTAAAATCGACCTTATTCCGTATTTCCCTTTCACCTAAAAGAAAATTAGCAGTAAGATAATTTCTGAAAATCCTTATGTCGATTAAAATGTAGTAGTAGAGAAATAAGCATTAGGCAGAATAGTCTTTATAAGAGTGAGTTTAGCTCTACATATATTTTTCAACAGTTTCTCCAAATTGAAATGTATTAAAAGTCTGTATCTTAATAGGTTACGCGACTATCACTTGGTAGATCTTCTAAGGTTGTGCACTTTGAGTATGTCGCCAAATATTAATAGACTTCTTAAACGTAAGCAGTACCAAACAAGTCACTAAATGAACACATGTTTATTGCATAACATTTTAAAGTGCTTTCATAAATCAAACACAATGTACATATAACCAAATCGCCACTGCAACACAATCGAATGTTAAAAGAGTGGCACAGTCCGCATAAAGTGGTAGGAGGCAATTTGACCTCCCCTTCTTCTCAAACGGTGGACATGGCTATGGCATACATGGACATGGCATACGTATAACACATACGTAGAGCTTTTTCATTTCCTTTCATGAAGAGTGCCTCATAATTTGACTATGAAGTACAGTGTGCCGATCGGTCGACACAGAAGTTGAACTAAACATTACCTCACCTGCTACCATCTAAGACGTGTAGAAGGAGCGAGGTTAATGAAAGTCAATCCTATGAGCTCACTAATGGAAGAAAGTCCGGACTGACTGTATTACTTCGAGCGCTTAAATAAAACGCAAATGACCCTTGGTCCCGTTATTCCTTCTGGGATCCGCTCTGGACCGTTACACGAGATCAATGCCGCAAACTTTGCGAGGGAGACCGGAATACCTCAGTTGGAAGTGAATGCAGTGCCCAAGGTAATCAGAAGCAAAGGGATTTAAGTGAATATTAGTAATACATTTCGGAGAACTGTGTAGAGTGACGAATTTTAACATTTAAAAAAATGCCATGAATTTTAGATGTCTATTTTGTTTAAAAGAGGCACTGTACTATATTCTATAGAATCAGATGTGTTGCATTCACATGACTTTCTCTTCCATGCGCTATTCTAAAAAGCCCTTTTCCTTTACTTATTTTTACTTTTTCTGCTCCTTAAAGTAGAAATTTATCGAATGGTGTCGAAATTTATCCAGAAATATTTTTAGAAAAACATCCGTGTATTGTGCGTGCGCACGCGCGCGTGCGTGTTTGTGTGTGTGTGTGTGTGTGTGTGTGTGTGTGTGTGAGAGAGAGAGAGAGTGTGCGCGCACGCGAGTGCGTGTATGGTGTACCTGTCTGTGAAGAGCATAACTCAAAAATGAAAATTCGCCAAAAACAAAAGTTGGTATCTAACTGTAATATGCTTCAAGGATGCCAAACGATGCTATTGAAGAAAATCCCTCCACCCTAAACATGGAAAATTATTCGAAAAGTTTTATTTTCTCAAAAAATGGCTAACAATTTTGATTAAAATGCCATATGTTTAGGGTATTTTATGGCAATGAAATGTATATTTTGCATTTTCTGGCTATATAACCTGTGTAGTCCTGTTTACATTTGATTACCTTTGCGTAACTGGTAAACTGTAAGAGATAGACCAAATCTTACTATACAAGGCATATAGACCTCGTTAAAACACAATTTATGTCAAATGACCTTTTTTGAAGGGAATAATTTCGAAGATACTACTTGTTATTTGTCAACATTTTGCAATACTTATAGTCCGTACTCAAATTGGACGTTCGTTTTCCATTTGTTTATCACTTGGTCATGCAAAGAGAACGGAATTTCAAAGTCATCATATAGCGATCACTCTTAAAACACTCGACAATCGCTTAAAGCCTACTGTATTCCGACCTTGCACTTATAAGAAAATTGGTAACCAAATAATTTCTACATAATTATGTTTATCTCGATTAACATGAATAAGTGTTTGTAAGAATAATTTGTGCAAGAGTAGAGAAAGTCATATGAGGCAATATACCAGATCTTTTAATTTAGATTTAACATCCTTTAATCGGTTAGGTCATATCGGATGAAATGACTGAAGCCCGCAGTCCATAGAGCTTGGAATTGCCCGACATTTACCTTCATATTTCAAGATAAGGGTAAACCCCGGAAAAATCCTTATACAGGTTAACTTACCCTAACCAAACTTCGAACTCGGAACCTTTTGATTTTGAGGCAGACACATCATAGAAGTGGCTATATGTACTTAATGTTCATCGGAACAATCCTTTATAACACATTTGCACATTCCAATGAAGGTAAAGAAGAAGAAGAATGCAGCGATAGTCAGATTTTAGGTAATTGGATCTGATGGATGACTTTGAAAAACCAACTCTTTGTATGAGCACGAACAAAAGCGAATAGCATCTTGCTATCTGAGAAGAGTATAAGTATTCAGAAATAAAGACCAATAGTAAACAATATCTCGGAAATGGTTGAGACCACGAAAAAGTTATTTGATAAATTATTTTAACGAGGTGTACATTTGTGAAGTAACATTCTCTCTCTCTCTCTCTCTCTCTCTCTCTCTCTCTGTTGGAGTTTACGAATTATTAAAACGCCCTTCAAAATGAATAAGGTATTAACAGGTTACTAGGAGAAAATTCAGAAAATACATTTTACTTGTCATGCGAATATCTTAAGTATTTTAATCCAAATAGAGAAATTTTTGATAAAATAAAATCTTTCGAAACATCTCTCAGTAAATAATAATTTTGGGGTGGTGGTTTTGGTGAAAAACTTTGAATTGTATTCTCAGAAGGCGGTGAACCTAAATTTCAAGCTTGTTACTCAAAAACATTTGGTTTTGGAGTTGTGCGTTCACATACACACGCGCGCACTCATATATGTACACAGTACACTGACCTTTTTGTAACAACGCTTTTTTTATTCAATCTCAAAACCTCTATTTCCCTATTATTTCCGGTGCAATCTCGGTATTGTACATTTCTATATTTACTTCAAGTATGTATTTGATAAAGTAAAAATCTATTTTTCATTACAAAGGCATCAAATTAACGAAATAGGCAATATTGTCATACACTGAATACAAAAACTGTTTACTGATATGATGGTAATGCGACTAGCGCAGTTGATAGTAATGGGAATGATTTATTTATTCATTCATTCAGTTCAATACAGTGGAATACACAATTGAACCATATCATGAGTCAGTACACAAGATGATATAAAAAGGTACCCTATAAGGGCCCATGTCATGAGAAACATAAATAGAAAGGAATTTAGTAATTACATAGTATATACAATATAATTAGATCTGTTTCATTCCACGGTCGAAACAAGTGCCTAGACAACAGTAGTTCACAGATTAATTTTATAATAAGTTCATTTATGAGAAAAGCATATTTTGGCTTAAAGGAACACTCAAGTGAAATCTAATGACAATGGATATTTGAATTACATGCCATAGTATGCGCTTTTAAAATCATCAACATTCATTTCTTATGTTGTGGACGTTTGCCCTTAGGCGTAATGAGATAAAAATCTACAATAAAATGCTTTTCACCATTACGTACACTTTTTGGAAAATCTTTGATATGGTTTTTAGAGCTTTCTAAAGTATTTTCAAAAAGTCAAAAGATTTAAACTCACTTAAAGTTTATGCACCCAAATATTTTTAATTATTGACGTTTAAAGCAGTAATAGTTAAAAGTGTTCGATGTCGCAGTTATTTAAGAATGATTTCCTCGAAAAATGATTATGTAACAATTTTTATCATCATCTGTATATTGACAGTGTGGAACATGTGAAACAAGAATAAAACAATTTTTGAAATACATTAAGGGGACAAAAATAGTCGAAAACGATAATTTGGGCTTTTCAGCTTACTATTAGAGTCGATTATTCACAATCTGTGTTTAAGTAAATAGTTGTGTCAAATGGAATGAAAATGAGAAAGTTGCGTGATTATTTAACTACTGTAATTAAAGTCAAGTATAAATAAGATGCAATTAAAGTTGTGATTATATTGACAGGTTGATTATAATCCTCAATGAGTGTTGCGGCAGTTGACGTTTTCTCCGACATTTCTTAGTTTCTCCAAAATGACTAAATTAAAAATATTCTGTACATATTTTAAACAAACTGTAGATTGTGGATTTTAAGTAAATTCTTTATGAAAACAGTACATAAGCAGAATTTCAGTGAAATTATTAAGTTTTCTAGCTCTATTATTTTAGACATTTTTCAGACTTTAGGTTTTTCTTAGGATGCAGTTATTAAGTTATTATGAAAGAGAAAACGTTTCTGAATAGGTAAGGTATAAACCGTTCTATAAGTCATTAGTATTAATACAATGTTCTAAACCCAACAAGCTCACCCAAGTTAGTTTGACATGTATTTTTTGCGAAACTCGCAATTGAAGTAAAACTATATTTGCTTTAAAGCAATTACTTTAAAATATATTTCTTATTAAAAGAATTTTGACATGAACTATTACAGATAAATCACACATATACTCTTCAGTTGTTGATAATATAGCATTCTAACGCACACCCTAGTTGACGTAATTAATCGAAACCATATAGCTTAAGAATATCGTAACAGGATTTTATTTTTGTTTTCATATTACACTGGCATTTAACAATAATACAAACATGTTTCTAGTCTTTTAAGAACAAAGGCAAATTGCAGTGTAATGTGACGCCATCATTATCCACGCTGTTATTTTACGTGGGCTCTCCCCATCCTTTACCACAGGAATATTTTACTGGAATCGAATTTAGTAGTCTCAGCTTTGAATGAATGACCAGTCAATTTCAAAATGGTAACTTTTTTTTCGCTACCACGTTAATTTCACCAACAAATTCTATATCCAGATTTCACCATGTTTTGAGCCCTACGAATCAAAAAAGCCTTTTCATGAAATGTGTGTAGGCTTATGTGTGTGGATAGCGTAATCTAAGTATGAAATGTTTAAGTTAGTTCAACAAGTCACATGTAAACGTGGGCTTTAGCTGCACGTCACTCAGTGCGTGAGGGAAGAGTGGCATTAGTTGCAACGTTGCCTTCCTGTACCCTTTTCGTGAGTAATGTGTATAGCCTAGTTCACTGATATGGATTTATTAAAGTTCACTCTTATAGATTAATACCACCAATCAGACTGACGCCGAACAGAGAATAGTTGCATCATTTTAATGCCAAGTTTTATCATTTTGTGGGTAAACCTGGGGACGGTATTATTTATCAAATTTGATGCTTATGCCGTGGCCAAGAGATATCGCGGAAAAAACCAGCAAGATCACAGATACACAAGATTTCAATCCACTATCTGTTGAATTAGAGCCACAAAAGCTACAACCTTTCATTTCAGTCGGTTGCAGTTTGTAAAAGAAGAAGAAGGGAAAAAAACAACAACAGAAAAACAAAGAAAGGGGGGGGGGGGAAGGAAAGAAATAAAGGAACTGTTTTAGGAGAAGAAGTCACTTCTAGCATATGTATAATAAATGATGTTTATACTATTATGTTATTAATGCACCGTTTATCCTATTGTATTCTATAATGGCAACGCCAGCTGAAAAAAAAAATTAAATCTGGACGCCATGCTCTGCAATAGTCTTGTTTACAGTATCACCACCAACAAAATAACTCTTTGTTTAAGCAAATTGCATCTGCTAAAGAATCATACTGCAAATACAATATTTTCAAATAGCTCACAATATCAATACAATTATAATTACCTCATTTTTACTTTCTGTACTACGTATAGTAAGAAGAGGAGTATTGTATTCCATCCAAAATATCCATGTCGAGATTTCCACGGAAATACGTGTTTTGAGGCCCCCTCAATGAAAAAAAGCATTTTTAGGAAACGGTGCGCGCGTGCGTGCGTGCGTGTGCGTGTGTGTGTCTGTATGTTAACAGCATAACTCAAAAACAAAAGGCCGGTTAAAAACCAATGTTGGTATTTAAGTTTAATGTCTTACAAGTATGCGACACGAAGATTTTAAAGAAAATTCCTCCACCCCAAACTACCCTTTACATGGAGCATTTTTCGAAAATTTGGATTTTCTTCAAAATGACTAACAATTTTGATTAAAATGCATATGTTTAAACTACTTTTATGACAAATGAAATATATATTTTGAATTTTCTGGCGATAACCTATATAGTCCTGTTTACTGCTGATGACTTTTGAATAACTCGTAAACCGTAACAATACAAAAATGTAGATCTCGTTAAAACACACAATTTATGTCTGATTGAATTTTTTTTGTGGAGTGAACATTTCGAGGATATTCCTTGTTATTTATGTGAGTTTTGGAACACAAAATTTCATGAAAGGGAATATTATTATTATGTTTTTTATATCTTAGCTGCCAAAGAGAACGGAATCTCAAAGCTTTAAACAATTTGACTATAGCTCAAAGCCTGGCGTGTTGCACTCCCATGATCTCTTGGACAAAATATTCTTGCAACCTCTTATTCATATATCTTCTTCATCTCAGTCGAGATAAAAATTTGTAGAAATTATCTTATTACTCATTTTCTTGTAGGTGCAAGGGGAATATGAGAATACAGTAGGCTTTGAGTGATAGTCAAATGTTTTAAAGCTTCCAAGTTCCATTCTCTTTGCATGGCTAAGACATAAAAAACTGAATAACAACCTTCTATTGTGGAAAGTATAAGTATAAGTAACTCACACAAACAATAAGGAATATAGTTCACTCCACAAAAGAATTCGTTTGGACATAAACTGTGTGTTTTAACCAGATCTACATGTTTTGTATAGTATGATTTGGTCAACTGGTATAACGGTTTACCAGTTATACAAAATTCATCAAGAGTAAATACGACTACGTGGGCGATAGCCAAAAAATTCAAAATATACATTTCATTTGTCATATAAAAATCTTAATCAAATGGTATTTTAATCAAAATCATTAGCCATTTTTGGGAAAAACTAAAATTTCCGAAACCTTTCTAAGGAAAGGCTATTTAGGATTGGAGGGAGTTTCTTCAGGATCTCCGTGCCACATGCTTGAAAAATTGTGAAGCTAAATACCAAGTTTGGTATTTATGGAACATTTCATATGTAGATTATGCTATCCACGCACATAAACCTACACACATTTTATAAAAATACCTTTTTTATTCATAGGACTCGAAACATGGGAAATGTGGATATAAAATTTGTTGGTGAAATTAACGTGGCAGAGAAATATAGAAGAATAGTTACTATTTAAAAACCTTTTCGATGAGATTACATGCTGCAGAATAATGACGGAATTTTTTTCATCAAATATTCCCCTCAGAACATAACTTTGAAATGTCCGAACATTTTTAAGAAGTTAATGTTGCCTATATTGGTATTGTGGGTTAATTTGAAACATTTATGTATATGTTTCAAGCGATTTTCTAGATGGTTTCACACACTAGAGTGTGGAACAGAATTCAATAATACTCTTTGGCTATAAAATATTGAATGCTTCGGTTACACTAATTTTTGGTATACACTTCAGTTGTAAAGCTTTTATTTGACATCTTTATTTCGGAATTTTAACATAGCTTTATCTGAATTAGTTGGAGTCAAGATAAAAAGACATTTAAAATCTCAGAACATATAGTTTGTTGTCTAATTGTATGAAATATTTCACTTTTACCTACTAAAATCCAAATATTATAACATGTTAGCTTTAGAAGCGCTGAAGTCTTTAATACACGCAACTGAATGCAATGAAAAGGGTAAGTTGATAAAACGTATTTCTGTAACAGAATTTTATGCAGTCATTGCACTGTCACTTTCTTCTCTCCACGGAAAATGAATTGATACAACAAAAGTGTCATATCGTATAGCTTCCTGTGGAATAAAATTTCAAATGACTTGAGTACCAAGTAGCTTTAAAAATAACGGTATTATGGAAAACAGATGTGTTGTAGGAAGTTGCTTGACTATAAAAATATTGGAAGAAACAAAATCTAATTCTTGTTTCAGTCAATAACTCCACGATTGCGTATCAGGTGTTCTGCTTTGTTCAACAACTTGCTTTGCATATAGCGAATAAGAAATAAAATTTCCTTTCTTTTTTATTGCAAATATATCATGCGTGTGGCCGCGCGCACCTGTGTGTGAGTCTGTCGTCTATTGTTTTGCAGTTTTATTAACTCGCTCGCTATGAAAGCATTACCTCTATGGTGCAAAATTCTGTTCATAACTTGATTATCAAGTAAGCTATCGCGACTCTGGAAACTATGTCACTTCTCATCCATGAATGGCATCAACGAACGATCTTCGTCGTAAATGAGACGTTTATTACACAGAAAATGCATGTATACTGCGACCACACAAAGCATTTCCATATACCATGCAGCACTTCAGTTGAAACTAATACTGCATCGGTGCATAAAAATTGCATAAGATTCCTGTGCATTCTGGGAACCCACTTGTTACTGAGCAATAACCATAAGTAATGTTTTAAGCATTTAGTTAGGTTTTTACTTATTTGATATTATACAACGCGTTTAAGAATATGAATGCTATAGTGACCTTCCAGAGATTACATTTATGCCTTTGAATTTTAGAATTTTAAAAACTAGGTTATTAACATTGACCTATACAGTCAATATGAGACGAGATGATTTAAAGTTCACTTATTATGCAAACAATTTTTTGGGCCATCCAGACGTGGCTTTTAATATCTAATGTCATATCAGAAGCTTTATCTTTGGAAAAATTGTTCATCGACATTAATGTTCATTCGTTTGACTGCTGTGTATCTTCGCCTTTTCTCTTTGTAATAATTGAATTCACACATTTACACTGTCACTCATACGTTCCAGACTCTAAACAGGGTGGGAAATAATCCTGATGAAGAAAATGTTTTATCGAACCCGGGGCCTCTGGATTTAGAATCTAGCTTCTTAACTAAGCTATATCTATACATGTGCATGCGTGCACGCGCGCGCGCGCACGTTACTTTATTTTGACAATGCTTCATCACTAAAAAGCACTGTCACATATAGACTATATTATAGATTCTAATTTGAACATCTAAATTATGAAATATTAAAAAGAATTTAAAATTTTGCACATAAGAATAGTAGCATGATGGAGTCATAGGACAGAACGTTGTGGAAGGGATTCGGCACGCTGACCTTGAAGATGTTTTGTATCTTGCGGACCACCGAAGGGAAGAAGAGTGAGTCCGAGGGTGGCCGACCCAAGGAGTCACGACAGAGAAGAGGGCAGCGTCCATATCATTAACAGATTGAAATACTTCACGGCGCCTAGTAGAACCGATGCCCCCCGGGGTCTTAACGTTCCACAGGGGGTTTCGGAGACCGCAGACCGCCCCGCCGAAAGACAAAAATTTACCAAGAGCATAATCCCTGCCATGCAACGCCTAGACTTAGTACCCTGAAAGATACCAGCCAGATGAAGGGTGAAAGGAAATGAGAAGTGAAGTGAAATCAAGGATAGCAAATCCGGGGGATTTAATGAACTTACCCAGCATTGGTCTGGCGACCCGGGAACCCCAGAAAAATCCATGGGTCAGATAGGTCGCTGGGATCGAACCCATGAGCTCCAAAAGCGTGCCATAGACGAAAAAGCCTGACCATCCTGCTCTATTATGACGGAGTCGATTGCTACTGGCATGATGCTTTGTTCAGTTGCTTGAATGCATATAAAAATAATGTACATAGGAGATAATGGACTAAGTTTGGAGGAATGCTACGCAAGCAGCACTCAGAGCAAAACCAACAACAATCGAATACTGATTGTAATGATGCGATATACATTCTTATTAAACAGATCTATAAAGTGCTTTAAGTTTAATTTTTTGTGATGAAAATGCATTACCCCAACGTACTAGCCTTTCGATTGACCCAAATTTCACTTCTTGCTTACAAGACTTTCCGCTGAAAAAGTGACGAGCTAAGTATAAGCATGCGAATACTCATATGACTGAAATATAGGGTCATTAAAACATATGGTAACCAATTCGCAAGCTCTTTTCATTGCGTGAAAGAACCAACAATCGCCGGCAAAATGGTGCCGATAAAGACGCGCTAAAACCCTTACCTCACAAACAGGCAGCATAGCTTTCATTGTTTCATTAACCAAAATTAGCCCTATTATTTTTCTAACACTTATAGTACCATACAATTCTGAGCTCACAGTGAGGCGTTTTAGGCAATCGTTAATAAAGCTTTGGGTTTGTTAGTCAAGAAAGGGTCTATATCAGTGTTAAAAATAAAGTAGAAGAAACTGGTGCTAGTTAGAGTAATTGCCTTTAAAATCACAAATAAATTAGCTTAATAAAGTAACATGAACACAGTTTATATTGCCTGACAAACCAGTAGTTGCATTCGCAGAATTATTTCATTCTGGTGCTTTAGAACGTGTTTAACTGCGGTGTTGAAATCCGCCGCGAGCATGCATGTTTTTTGTATGCCTGTATGGGCGTATTCATAAAGCAGATAAAACGGGATGTGTTACATTCACTTGGTTCTCTCTACTCACTCTTCAAGGAACCCTTCTTTAAAAGTTTATTCTAAGTTTATTCTTAATTCAGATACACTTGCAATGTGCGATAACTGGAATTTTAAGTGTTTTGCATGAGCAAAAGAGAAACTCTGACGTACTGCACTTTCATGACTTTTTCTACTCTTGTATTACTAGTCTTACAAACTCTCTATTTTCTTCATGTTACTCGAGATAAATATTTGCAAAAATTATATTATTGCTAATTTTCCTGTAGGTGCAAGAGGAATATGGGAATACAATAGGTTATAGGTTATAGCCAGAAAGTTCAAAATATAATTTAATTTGCTATAAAAACATATTAGCCATTTTAGTCAAAATCGTTAGAGGCATTTTTGAGAAAATCAAAATTTTCAAAAACTTTCCATGTAAAGGATAGTTTACGGTGGAAGAATTTTCTTCAAAATCTTCGTCTCGCATCCTTGAAAGATATTGAACTTAAGTAACAACTTTCATTTTTAATCTGCCTTTCGTTTTTGAGTTATATTGCTCACAGACAGACGACAGACAGACAGACAGACAAATAGACAGACAGACAGACAGACAGACAAATAGACAGACACGCGCAACACTAAAATTGATTTCTTTTTTTATTCAGGGGGGCCTTGAAACATATACGATCGGTGAAAACCCACATTGAAATTTTGTGTCGAATACTATATTTCCCCCACTTGCTATATGTAGTAGAGACAGTAAAAATGAATGGCGACTTCCCAGTTCAAGAAAGCAAAAGTATTTGATAATTCAAGCCAGTAGAGAATAATATATTGGAAATCGGTAAGTCCTCAAAATATTTATATTTCAAAATGTGTGTTCTTTTACAGGGCTACATTTTTTGTTGTTGAGTAAGACTTTGTCTATCTCTTATGGTTTAACAATAATACAAAAGGCGCTTAAAATGAAAAGAATTTCATTGGCTATTTCTAGAAAATTCAAGATTTACATTTTGTCATGCAGATATCTTCAAATGTGGAATTTTAGTCAAAATCGTAACACCTATTCTTAGGAAAATCAAAATGTTTGCAAAATGTTCCATAAAAGAGGTATTTTGAGGTGGAGGAGTTTTCTTGAAAAATTGAGCTTGGAAGAGGCTTAAATGTCACATTCGTTATTTAATCGAGTTTTCATTTTTATTTATTCCATTTACACACAAACACACACACAGACACACACACGCACAAAGAAATTTCACTAACAATGCAAAGTTACAAAATGTAGTAGTAAGCAGTAGAGAAAGGGGAAAAAAGCATAAAGAAGAAACAATTTTTTTTAAATGAACTGTCTAATAAAAACACACTTCCTCCAGCTAAATAAATATGTTGGATAAAAACTCTAAATAGTCCTAAAGATGGAATTTATAAGAGACAAATGAAAATTCTTAATTAACCGATACATTTTAAATGTTAGATGAGGAATCAAAAGCTGAATGAAATTGAATAAATCATCAGAAGTGGTACTCTAGTTAATGGTCTAGTTAAACCTGTCTAGGAAAAGAAGCCAATAAGACCCACAAAGATCCTCGAGCAAATGTGACATTCTGCCACAAATCAAACTAATTACCTCCTATTCATGACAAGTTAAATGCAGACTATTAAGGAATCATTTGTAGTTAAGATTACCCTTAGGCTTCAATAATAATCCGAGAAAGCGATCGGAAACGGGTTTTCAGAGCGTGCTCCATGAAGTAAAATTATGTGATCCCGGAGTTTCCGGCGGATGGGCAAGAGCTGACTTGAGAATGAGTACTGGAATGAATGTGGTACAGGAATAGCAAAATCAGCAGTCCCAACTCAAACCCCCATGTAATGCTAAAGACACTCAGATTACAGGAAACAAGCTTGGAGATCAAATGCTTACTCTTTCCTTTCGATAAAAGAACGTTATATAAAATGAAAAGTTTACTAAATTACCGGATCGGAAATGCAGCGATTTCACCAATAGTTGTGTGGATTTGTGCCGTTTTGAGTATTAATAGCTTCTGAGAAATAGTTTAGACATTAAGTAATTAAGAGTTTGTGTAGAGAGTAAAACATGTTCTTTTGAAGGCATTTGGTATTCGTATTCGTGGTTATTATACAGGCATATCTAGTTTTAGTACATAAAAATGAATGTGGTACAGGAATAGCAAAATCAGCAGTCCCAACTCAAACCCCCATGTAATGCTAAAGACACTCAGATTACAGGAAACAAGCTTGGAGATCAAATGCTTACTCTTTCCTTTCGATAAAAGAACGTTATATAAAATGAAAAGTTTACTAAATTACCGGATCGGAAATGCAGCGATTTCACCAATAGTTGTGTGGATTTGTGCCGTTTTGAGTATTAATAGCTTCTGAGAAATAGTTTAGACATTAAGTAATTAAGAGTTTGTGTAGAGAGTAAAACATGTTCTTTTGAAGGCATTTGGTATTCGTATTCGTGGTTATTATACAGGCATATCTAGTTTTAGTACATAAAAATTATTTAATCATATTAGAAATTTAGTTTTTTTTTTTTTTTTTTTTTTTTTTTTTTTTTTTTTTTTTTTTTTACCTTACTGGTATTTGAAATATATGCTGATTTTTCTGTAAATATTAACACTACTATTGCTGATAATAACAACAATAATAACAGTCGTTATGAAACCGTTTATATAAGTTGTCTGTCACACAGATATAATTAAATAAAACGTCTTTAATAATTTTTGTGCAATGGTAATACAACTTCGATGCATTAAAATGCAGAAGTATGCGGTATGAAGATTATAATCTCTGATTATAATTTTTCCACTTTACAGTAAACTTTTGAACTAGGAAAAGCACTGAAGCTCTGTTAAGTTATTAAAGTGCTTAGAATTCTTCTTCTTTTTCTTCTTGTTCTTCTTCAGGGATTAAACCTTGTTGATTTGTTCTGGCTCCAATTACTACAGCTACTGTACCAATTTCTTCTGTGAACGTTCCCTGGTCCCTTTCCCACTTCTGGGTCGATAATTCAAACTTTTTCAAGACATTCTACAACATGTTCATGCAATTGTCTCTTAACTCTTTTATTTTATCTGTAAGACATATTTTCAGTTCTTTACGAATATCTTCATTTCGTTTTTGTCTATTAATGTACATCTTGAAACAAATAGTATTTCATTTCTGAAGCTTCTATTCTTTTAATGTTTGTTTACCCAAATCCATATTTCTGAGTCATACAGTAAAGCAGATACAGCCAATATATTATAACATTTTAGACGTTTTCTTTTACCTACTTTCCTTCCTAATGATGTTTTCAGCGTGTCACATAAATACTTAAAAAGCTTTTAATATTATTTTAATATTTTGTGAATATTGCATTTAATTTTAATTTAGTTTTGTATTCCGATGGATTTAAGGGTATCAGGTCTTAGGCCTGCATCTCAAGAAGTTTGAATATTAATGCAAGTAAAGTTGATATGAAATACCACAATAAAGAAAACCTTTAAGAAGCTCTTAAATAAACTGTAATAAAGGAGATTTGAAATAAGCACCCAGTGACAAACATTTTATAATAACGAATATAAACCACTCATATTTTTAACTTGAAACCAAGACATACGACACGTCAATACTATCATATTTTTAGGACCTGAAGCAATGGTCACCGACTCTGTTATGATTGTGATTATATTAATACATATCATTGTTTACAGTTTTAAATGGGATTTACAACCGCACATCCGCTTCGAGTAGTCGAACATTAGCGCCAGCAAATGTGACTCCGTCCCCTTACAGCGTTTGTTATATGCTACACAGAGCTGTAAGAGAAGTTGCCTAATAATCACGGCGCCGTCCTCATATCACCAAACAGCCTGCTCCACATACAAGTTATTAGCGGGCAGCGAGCGCGTACCTGTTGCGCTCAGTGCACACGATACGGTCGATTGTCAGGCGGCCTGGCTAATTGCAAACAAATAACAACATGTGATCTTGTGAACACCATAGGTTAAATGTTGATCGAAGGGGAAAGAATAGCCCTTCGATATACAGCAAAGTACATACCTGCAGCAAGAAAACTTAATTTTCTCCCCTAGAAATCAATATATTGAACAGTGAATATTTTCTGTTAGCTACTGTCAGAAGATTAGATTAGTCGGTGGAAACCTTCATAGTTGGTTTTATTGTCCTATAAATTGGGAAATGTGTTCAGTATACATTAACAGGTGGTCACGATATTGTTTTGAACATATTCCTCATAAATGATACTGTATGCGCCATGTTGTACTCACTGCAGGACTTTACAGAAAATATCACAATTACAGAGGTACATTTTAGCCTATCTTTTAGAAAAAGAAATTATCCCACCATTGGTACGTCAGTTCAGATTGATACTTGTGTTTGTCCAAACCATATGGTTTCATGTTTTAATATACGCGAGTTTTGTTTTCTAAATGTTTATATTATTTTGAACAGCTTTTTATTTGAAAGACATTTTGCAATAAATAACCCGTTTTCTTACACACTATAGAATAGAAACCGGCAAGGCTTGCCGATCGAGTCTTGCTCTGCTTCGCTGCTAGCTTAGAGCCTCAGCGCGACTCTTGGGTTACGTCAGTAGCGTGCTTTATTGATGACGCAATAACCGTACAGAAGATCAAATTAACTTGATAGTTAATAGTGAACCAATAATCTACATTTATAGCTTGTATGTAATTACACACATATTTATTCCAATTTGTCATGCTAATTAAGTGTTTTATTTTTTGCTGATTAGTTTTCTGTTAACCAGCCTATAAATATTTGGAGTAATATCCTATGGTGCCTTGATTCTAAGCACTGTATTAAGATTTTCATCAAGAATTTATTTCAATGTTTTTTCAATTTTAAAACAGAAAAGAGCAACTTACGCATATAAGTAGTACCAAACATACACAAGATTTTAGCTGCACGATTATGTAGGTGCGGATATCGTAAACAAGGAAAAAAGTGGTAAAAACCAAGCAAAGCTACCTTGTTATTATACTTGCATTTCAGTTCTCTGTCACATTGTAGGTCAATAATGTCTAACCGCATAGTCTACAGGAACCTAATTAGCATTTACTGCAAATGGTGTAGCAAATATATCAAATTGTGTTTTTAAACCTTGCAAATCCTGCGAACGTCTTTCAAATTGTTCAGCGCCAGCCATGTCTTTCCTAAAACGCGTATATGTACATATATTGCTGTGCCAAACGTTGAAACCCCACTGCTATATACTGCTGTGACGTCACCGGTCGCTGCTCGGCAAGCAAGCTCTTGGCCCCGCACTAAAGTACTATACCTGCCGGTGCCTGCTATAGAAGTATGGTTGCGGAAGGAATGCTGTTTTTAAATTAACTGCAGATAAGTTTAAACGGATAATTTTTTAATTAGGAAACCTTCCTCAATAAACGATGTTTTATTTAACTTAAATATTCAAAACAAATGGCGTAAAAGATCTTAAATAATTTAAAATAGTAGGTCATAAAGTTAGCAAATATAGTAATCGGAAAATTTGTAGAATTGTCAATTCGGACAAGCATCTTTAACTTTATTATAGCCTCATTAATATTTTAGCACAGACGAATATTCAAATACAAAATTTATCTTATGAAAATATGTATATTCTGCTTTTAAATTGCTACTGAAATGTTTTGCATAAAATAATATTTTAATAGCTTCCCTACTGGCTTAATATTATTGAATTAAGTTCTACTGGTTGTAAAAAAATATTTGGATAATCCCAACAGTAACTTTGAATCGACATCATTGTTTAGCCTCATTCAAAATTGACTGAAGGAGGAGAAAGTATCTGTGGAAGAACTGAAAGGAGAAGGAAAGGGGAGCTGCAGGACTGTCATTTCAAAGCTCGTGGGGTACAAATCCTCATGTACTACATGTTTCTCCTTATAGAATGTATGTGATTTAGCTTTCTTGCTTGCGTAAAGCAGACTAAAGAAACTTAACATATAAATGACGTTTGCCAACTTAAAATGCGTTTTACATTTTTCATCAACATTATTTACTGGGAGAATTAACTCTGTTGGATATTCATCTTTACATGAATAACGAACAAACTTAATTGTATGCTGAAACATATAGCCTTCGTATGTCACTACTGGTTGAGGGTCCATGAGAATTGGTTGTGTATCTGAAATTCATACTTTATAGTTTACTTTTTATAATTTAACTTCGCAGCGATTTTGCGCATGACTGATGGAAGGGCCTTTTGCAGTGAAAAACGGTAACGAGACTTTTAGACGAATTTTCCACGCGATAACCAATCTACCTAACAGTTTTCTTCGGTGAGAATAGTGTGTCAGTTTCTCAGCTTGTACGATTCATTTCCTCTGAAAGGCATTAAGGGCACGAGTGATTTACTGTACACCTTTGAGTACTGCGCATCCGGTACTTGAAACATGAGGCTACAAATTCAGTTGGCATTTTTAAAAAAATAAAAGTAGATCTAAAATGAAAATATTTCTGTCTGGGGCTTTCTTTCCTATAGGTTCTAGTTTGACAAGAAGAAAGTATTTACAAACTAGAATGGTTTACTAATAATGTTTCCTTGCATATATCGATATTTAACAAGTATTAAACGAGAACCTACAAAAGTGCACAGTATTTTTTCTCTTCAGATTTTTCCTTAGATAAATCTACCACTGGGGAAGTAAGAAAACATAACTGTGGCGGATTTTCTCTTCGTTACATGCGGTCTTGATTACAAGTCATTTTCATTGCAGTCTTGCACGCAGAAAATTGTAGCTTTGGTGTGGAGTAAAGTTTAGTGTCCTAGCCGTGTGCATTTGTGCTGATACACTGACGAAGAAATACAGTTTTTCTTTGCATCAGTTCTCTGCAGCTTGATGTGTATTAATTCTCCCCACATTTTAGTTAGGGTATGCATGTATCAATTATAAAAAATTCTCCCTTTGCTGGAATGTCTGACAAACAACAAGGTGCAGTGTGGCATTTGAAAGCAAGCTATTAGTTTTAAAATTTATTTTCAACATGTAATTTGAAGCTCTTCTGACGCAACATTACAAAGTTTAAGGTATTCTGAACATGTCTTTGCCCATAGTTCTAAGAACTCTAAATCCTAATCCTAATCCATGTTTTATGTTCCTCTTAACAAGTTAAAAACAAAGAAAAAAAATGATGTCTGTGTTACTGTTACTCGTTCTTTTATTTACTTTACAATTTAATAAGTATGCTATTCTTTTTATTACTTTCTATACTGGTAAGTAGAGGAAGTATTGTATTCCACCCAAAAATTCGATGTCGAGATTTCACCGGAAATATAAATTTTGAGACCCCCTGAATCCATAAAAAAGCATTTCAAGAAAAAGGTCCGTGCGCGTGTCTGTGTATGTGTATGTGTGTGTGTGTCTGTGTGTGTATGTGTGTGTGTGTGTGTGTGTGTGTGTGTGTGTGTGTGTGAGTCTTGTGTCTGGACAGCATAACTCAAAAACGAAAAGTCGGTTAAAAACCAAAGTTGGTATTTAAGATTTCTAAGAGCCCCACCCTAAACTAACCTTTGCGTGGAAAATTTTGATTTTATAGAAAATGGCTCTAACGATTTTGATTAAAATGCCATCTGTTTAAGATATTTGTATGACAAATGAAATGTATATTTTGAATTTTCTGGCTTTCGTAAACCGCTTATATAGCCAAGCATTACGTCCTGTCCATTTCTTGGGAAATGTACGTTCTTTAAAAGCTTCTCGTACTGTCTAGAACCCCTTTGTTCTCTCCGTGCTCATTTTAGTACATTGCGTACCAGCCTACGTTGCCTAGCAATGTAGTGGTAGCTAACCTTGACCGTTCTTTGAAGCGCAGAATTTGCCTGATTTAAATATGAAGAGTGGAAACGTTCAATAGCAAATTCATCTATCGGGAAAGGTAAGGCAGATAAATGAACAGGATACATTAATTGTACAGTATGACAGCAGAAGGACTAAACAGGTGAATCTTTTGTTTACTAATCGCCTTTCACTACCATGCACGCATTCACACCTACAACGAGTGATAGTCCAGTGTAGGTCAGGGTTCGAAAACGGGGTTTACCATGTCTTTGTGGGTTTGTTATCAGCTAATGCAAGTAAGAGGGGAGGAGTAGTTTTCTTTCCTGGCAGTCATCATAAAACCTGAGCAAGTAGTGTTTACTATCCACATTTCTGATCTTCCGCTCTCCACAACGCTAACGTTGCATGCTTGCCAAGTATACGTCCACCAATTTATTAAATAAACACGCTAGGATCCAATTATTTAATATCATTTTGTGGCTAAATGAGTCATATCAAAAATTGGAAAATACACTGATAACTTATCTTTTGAAGTCTATCTCTGTATAGTAATTGCAGAAGTAAACGATAAAGAACCGGTGACACATTGCCAATTAAATATTCGGCTAATTTTATTTTTTATTTATGCAAACATGCACTATAGAAGAAAATGTTAGAGGAACTTATCTTTCAGCTTAAAGAAAATCTACTGTCATGTTTGACTTCTGAAAATGCAAATAGTAACTGAAAGTTACTGGAAGAAATTTGTTTATTAGATATTGCAATAAAAATACTTATTGTATTTTGGACGATTTGGAACAGTTTAATCCAGATAGGAATTGGGTGCAGAAACACCTACGCCTTTAGCATGACAAGTTGCGTAAATACGTATGGGATTTTATTTCCTCTCTACCCAAAGATACATTGAAACAGCGCCCGTTGAATTTAAGTCGACACAGTGAAACATGGCTGAAGACTTGAGAAACGTAAAATCTAATCGTTGATTCAATAAGGAGAGAGCTGAAGGTAGTTTTATAACTCAACTCGTACATAAGCCATAAGCATCTCGTCTGTAAATAATGCAAGGCTGCTCAGAGATGCTCCTAGAGGGAGACTTGACTGATAGTTATTCCCAGTAGAAGTTTTAAAATCGTAGCAGCTTCCGCATCCTTAACATTGTTAAAAGCTCGTCGTTTGGCGGAGACGTGATGAGAGTTTAAGATTAGTTGCTTTAAATCTGTTTCGTGTTTTAAATATCATTACTAACGATACAATAAGCTACCAAATAGCACATTTGAGGCAGTTATGCCAGTGGTCCGGATTCGGAGTTGCTAGGTTCAAATCCCTTCGGCTAACCAATTGGACTGGGATTTGTTCGTGATTTCCCTCATTTGTCAAGGTAAATACGAAATGCATATTTAATACCATGATCCCAAATTCCACCTTAGGTCTAAAACAGTATTTAAAGTGAAAATGTATGGTAATAGTGAGTGCTCTGCCATCTACAGATAAAGAATGCAGGTAGACTGACCGACCCCTAATGACATCTACCCGGCACATGTAGAAGCAGAAGTACTGTTGCCCGACAGCAAGGTCTCCGTAAACACGTGGCGAAGCTGCCATAAGCAGCTGTGCAGTTGCCTAACACTGACGTCTCTGTGGCGTGGGCACGAGACCTAGGCCTAGTTGCATTTGGAGATCACACTTAATCTAAGGTCAAAGCATGAACTGAGATCAGAGCAGAGTTGCATTGCTTAAGACTAATCTAGAATCATCGAGTCTCAACTTTTATCTTCGTTCGTAATATTATAGCGGTTTGCAATGTCGCAAGATAGCTGAAAATCACTGCTTCCGGGCAGTAGTCACTTGTTTTTCAGTTTTGGACGCATCGGTAGGGCACAGTACGATAGGAAAATCGCGTGAAACAAGGAAAAAAGGAAATTTTCAAATTTAATATGCGAAGAAAAAGAGAATTATGGATATTGCAATTGAAATGTACCAACATAGTGAAAAAGATGCAGTTTCGGTTTCTCAGAAACAGATTGCATGGGGGAAAGTCGATGGGGATTTTACTTCGAGGTTAACAAACACACCCAAAATTATTGGCTAAATATGCTTTTAATAATTTTTATTTATATATTTAACCAATAATTATTGGGTCAAAGCATATTTAAGCCCAACACATTTTCCTTAAATTTTAAGAACACGATTGAAAATTGGTTTGACTTTCTCGTGTATCTAGAAGTAAGCCTCAAAACACAATAGATTAACATTTTACGATATGTGAAACATTTTTAGTTACGAGTAATCAGGTTTGTAAAATTTTGTTTATTTTGACGTAATATAATTTTAAGAAAGCTCCTATTGTTCAAATAACTATGAAATGCATTATTTACCATTGTATTATTTTATTTAAAGCTGCACTATTTATTTCTTCCTTCTGCAGTTCTGTTGATCATAGTTTAATCAAGTTAACTGGAGAAAATTCAGCAGTCACATTGAATCTGAGATTAAGATGCCATGAACTTAGATCAAGGTTTATGCAACCAAATGCTAAGTTCAGATTCACTGAAGATCATTTTCAGGTGTTTGAACTCAGATTAACTTTAATACAACCGCACCTTAGAAGACTAACTGTCCATCACACACTAATGCACGAAATATCTCATAACTAGGAAGAGGAGCTCTAGTAAGAAATTTATCAAGTCAACCGTGCACTTACAACGGGAAGTGGTAACGCCAGCGACCTTGCAGTGCTCTAGTAAACAAGTAGAGTGGCAGGCATTACAACTCTTGCGCTACCTACCGGCTCTATACTCCATGCTGTTAATAGTATTCCCATGTTTACTTAGTAAAATCCCGCTCCCTGCTCGACGTCGAGGTATATGACGACGTATTTAAAGCGACATAAGATAAAGAAATGTCTTAATATCTCACATATAAAGACTGATGTTTGTATCTATAGAATATATCGTAAAGTTTACGACAGAAACAAAAATCTGAGCTGTAACAATCATAACAGATTTTCAACTCACTACATGTTATTATGTATCTACAATTTATGCATAAAAACTTTGTTTTTTCGGTGTATATCATAAGTGCTGGTAAAATGACATACATATAAGCGTAAAGGAGGATAATGAAGTGCCTAAAACACAGGCAGCCAACACACTAGGTTTGGTATAGCATTTTCTTTGCATGACTTCACGAGACTCAAAAACATGTATAGGTTAAAGTGTTGCAAACAGTCACGAAAATCTTGATAAAGCTAATGCAACAAACCTTTTAAGATAAACGCATATTTTATTATGTTTGCATTTTTATTCTAGTAAGCTTTTGGTTTTTCTTACATTTTAGCAGCTACACTAGATTGCCAAAATCCAATAAGAATGGAGAGAAACTCTTAGGCTATTAATACACATTTCAATCAATTAGTTATAGTGCTAATGTCCAAAAAATGCACCTTTTAATTCAGAATGTTTAGTTATTTTAAGGAAATAAAAAATAGAGTTGCGTAGAGCATCTCTAAGATATTCTCATCGTTCTGAATAATCATATTAATTGGTATTCATCACATACTTACTTTTTTCTTTCGCTATTACTATTTGAACAAGAAGAACTATATTACGCCTAAATTTAATATAGATTTCATAGGAAAATATATGTTGAGTATTAGGGTTTTCTTGCAGCCATTCAAAGAAGATGGTATTTCAAAGCCATCACATAACGACATACTCTTAAAGCTCTGACACCGCTTCACGTGCGTATCCTTATACGTAACACAAAATGTGTAAATGTGCAATGAAATTTTATTTCTATTAACAAGTAGTAGATTGTGCAATGTTTTTTCAAGTAGTTTGTAGAAGGTTGAGTAGAGAAAGTAATGTAAACACACACACACACACACACACACACACACACACACACACACACACACACACACACACACACACACACACACACACACATATATATATATATATATATATATATATATATAAATTTTTTAAAAGAAGATTGTGTATACAAATAGCGCAACTAAAAATGCAAATACCGATAAATATCACACCGGGTATTTGAGTTCGGTATCTTCCCGAAGATACAGCATTAAGATTTTCAATACCCAAACAGATGCTATCCATTTGTACAGTTTTGATTTTCTCCAGCAGAACTATAAGAGTTTTGATTAATATATCATATATTTAAGACATAGACACAATAAATACTTTTCTGAAACTATCGTTTGGGGAATGTTCATTTGGGAGGACTTTTGTAGAATTTTATATAACGGTAGACTATAAGAAACAGTCAAAACATACTGCACAATAAATGTTGATCTGTTTAAAACACACCGTTTATATCCACTGTCCTTTTCTGTGGCATCAGCCACTTCCAACATATAATTTATTACTTTGAGTTTTGCCATACTTTCATTATCTTAAGGTGATCTTGCTCCTCAATTATTTCTCGCAATGTCATGTAAGGATTCCGGAATTTCAAGCCAAGCAAGCATATGCCGCCAGCTTTAAAACGTCTGACTATGTAGGCGATCCCCTTTATTTCTAGTTGTACCTACAACGAAATGTATAACATTCCCTACTCCTACAAAGGTGCATTTCGATTAGTATAAAGTAGATGCAGATATAGTCTTTCGTAACGACTGTGGAAGTTTAGGGTTATCGAGAAGTCGCTCCGCAGCTCTCGTGTAAACAAGATTTCCTTAGAGACGGGAATTCCGATGAAACCCTAGCTGGCGTGAGCGTATTGTTATAACTAAAGGCCGGAGGAATGTGCGCTCGGATGCTGTACACAGAATATGAAGGACGTCAGAAGTACAGCACGGCCATCGAATGTGTAAACAACTGCCACTAGAAGCAAGTGCCAAAAACAACGTAACGCAGTACTGTGCGAACTAGAGGTGCTTGCCTCTCCAATTAAAAGTCGAGGGTTTTAAGTGCCAAGACCGGAAAGACCCATACCGTTGAAACTCCTTGCTCAATCCATCTGTTGCAGCAGATGCTGCCGATATTTAGATAACTCCGACGGGCCTGGAGAGTGAATATGCAGCAATTGGTACAAAGTGCCCCAAAGTAAATCCCACTGCACCTAGTGTCTATGTCACATTAGTTATCGCTGTACGAAGCCTTGGCCATTGCATTGGTTACTTTGGGCCATGGTGCAAGGGTGCGCCGCCCTTTCTGGTAAATAGTTACACCAATGACCACCACGAAGGTTACAAAATGACATAGAAACGAAATATATGTTTACGTTCTAGATCTATTCGCTACAAGAGAAACAAGCAGAATTAGTGCATTCAGCTTGTCACACAAACCTCTTATCATGATAAACAGCGTACCTTTGACTTATCTAGGGCACGCTTTTGAAGGGGTTAAAATCTAATGAGAAAATTTGATGAACGTCATGATTAGCTGTGAAGCTCACGCCTCCAAAGACCCTAGAAATCGACACAAAATCTGCCGAAGATTTTCTTTGACAGCCTTTGTACTGTGGGCGTTTATACTGGGAGTAGTTTATGCATAACTGTACTTCTAGCTTAGATTACGTGTGTATCTAAGTTTTATAGTTCTTTTACTCCCAGGGATGGCCGCTGAAGCTTACCACTGCAGTTTATTTTCAACATGTAGATATTGGGTTACAAAGCGGCTAAACATTGTTTTTTTAAAGCAAGACATGAGTGTGCCAGATGTGCCGACGGTGCATAAATCCGTTCTCGTTATTTTCGGGGAACTGATTCATTTTTTGGAGTATTGGAGAAAGAATATATATTTCGTTTTAGTGCAACGGATTCCGCCAGAGCAAATCTCTATTACATTATAGCAACCGGGTCGTTCAGAAGCATACTTGTTAACTTTATCAGCTTCCAATCCCTGACTGAACCTCACATAATTTCATTTTGAGCACTTTAAAAGGCAGGGTGTGCAGATAAAACAGAAATTGAACCGTAGCAGGAATAGAAAATGGACATCATCTCCGGGAGTGCATCCTCCTTTTAGAAGAAGCCTTGGCGAGTGGGGTGTGTATAGCGGATAGAAGGATTATTTGCAAAATATAGGTTAATACCTGCAGAAATTATTTGCAGACAACGCCAACGTATTTATTTTCCAACCCACCTTAACGGTCAATCGAGAGAGAGAATTCGTTTGCAGAGCTTTAGCTCCTAAACACTCTAGCCGAAATATCAAAAGATATGTCTTTAATCCAGGGCATTTGTAACTTGGAAGCTCAAAATCAATTTCGTTTCATCTGTCTGTACGTAAATATTGAAACATTTGCAAACCAATGTAGGTGCATAGTTACACTTTCTGCATTGTGTTTCGAGAAGATGGTCTTATATTTTTATGTTTGGTTAAATACACGCAAAATTAAGGACACGCTTATGGAATTGAGACCTCCTCCGTAGCGCAGGTGGTAGCGCACTTGTCTCTGGCGTGGAGAACCCAGTTCAATCCCCGGTACTAGCATGGGGATCCCCCCCCCCCCCCGCTGGGAGGTCTGGCATGGGGTACACTCAGCCTCGTTAGATCCCGGGGGGAACAGGAACAATTGAGGAGCTACTTGATGAAGTAGCGGCCCCAGGTCGAGAAGGCCACATAACTGGTCTGGGGGGGGGGGGGGCGCTCAGGGCGCTGACTAAGTCTCAACTTCCAGTGCTTCACCCCACCAATAACGCCTGTAGTGGGCAGAGGTGGGGGACGCAGCGGCTGGGCGGCAAGCCTTGGCCCTTTAAGGGTTATTGCGCTAGGGGTTTTTATGGAATTGGGCTTTTAATATTACAATTTTAAGAATATTTGTCCACACATTTTAAACTTAATCAAGATATGGAATAAAATTTATAAGCACTTTTGAATGCATATTACTATTCCTCCACAAATTTGGACACTTTATAACTTAACCTTTGGAATCCAAAGGGGTACTTTATGCCGACCTTCTGTAATTTTTATATGTTATTTATTTTATTTTTTCGATTAAAGGCATGCAGTTAATAGTTATTGTCAATCCCTGTTTATATTGCTGAACTGCATAATAGTTTCAAAAGTTTCATAATTGGTCTTTTTGAGAAACAATGAAATGTCAAGGTGGTCATAAAGTATCCCCCCGTCGATACAATGTGATTCATGTAAAAAAGAAACAGCTAAACAATGTTAAATATTACCTTTATAAATACGACAAGATATAATAAAAATAAATAAATAAATTTGTTTTAAAGATTCGTCAGACATTTTGTAATCAGCGGTGGTCATAAAGTAATCCCCGGTGATAGTACAAAGTCCTGTAAAAAGGCTTGACATAATACCTAATGTCAGTCATATTGAGTAAAAAAGAAATAGTTAAGCTATGTTAAATATTACCTTTATAAACATGATAAGATATAACACAAACTTACATTTTCATACCAATGTTGGTTATAAAGTACCCCCTACCTCCCGTTGGTAATGTAAGTTCTATAATAAGGTATGGTATTGCTAGGGTTAACGTTTAGGGTTGTCTGAAACTGCATAACTACCATACAGGCAATTTAAAAGTGTTGTTATTTTGCTCGTAGGATAGCAACGCTCTGCTTTCAGCCTCATTCCAAAAACATTCCTACTGTACGAAAGACTCCAGATTTAACCTTTCGTTTGTCACTAGGGGCCTGCGAGACCCCTACGTTTATTTAGAGTTCTAGCTTCCCAACGAACGCACCTATGTAACCGTAAAAGGTATAATCTAGAAAATCCCACTAATTTGGAAGAAGTACATTATCTACCTTGTGACGTGATGTCTTATCCATGTATGACAACTTTTATGAATCAGACGATTCCAATTCTGAAGATAAACTGAAAATGAGACCTTTAGATTCAGAAACTGACAGAAGCAACCTATGTCATAGTAATATGTATTTTGCAGGTAACATCTTGTCAAAGTTGTTTATTATTATTATTAATTATTATTATTATTATTATTATTATTATTATTATTATTATTATTATTATTATTATTATTATTATTATTATTATTATTATTATTATTATTATTATTATTATTATTATTATTATTATTATTATTATTATTATTATTATTATTATTATTATTATTATTATTATTATTATTATTATTATTATTATTATTATTATTATTATTATTATTATTATTATTATTATTATTATTATTATTATTATTATTATTATTATTATTATTATTATTATTATTATTATTATTATTATTATTATTATTATTATTATTATTATTATTATTATTGCTAGTACATTCAAAATTACAATTTGTATACCTGAAACAGCAATTTATTGCCTTTCCATAATTAGTGTAGCACAAATTATAATGTATAGTGTAGTCATATTACGTTTTATTTATCATTAATCAACCTAGTAAGACAATGCTAATAAAAATGTATAGTTTAGCTAAATGAAGCTAAACATGGGAATGAAAGAAAAATATAATTAAAAAAGAAATAAAAGGCAAGTACACAAACACAAAACTATAGCGAGAGTCTATTAGACCCCGCGCGACTAACGGCACTCTACCTCTACCTAATGGAGGGTTAACATTTGTATCATAAATAACTGTTTAATAGCTAGTCTGTGAAACACTAAGAGTAGAGAGCGTTGCGTGACTGTTGTACTTCAGAAAATGACTGTTCATGTTATTTATTTGCCAATTAGATTATTTCCTCCCGTTCCTTAATCGTCCATTTTCTTATTTGATGCACTTTAGATGTTTCTTGTATAGGATGGTATATCCTTTATCAATGACGGAGCGTGCTGTATAGTACAGCACAATGAATATCCTCACTTGAAATATTGCACTTACTGCAGGCTGATCCGTTTACAGTTGTCCTGCAGCTTGCACGTATTTCCTATTGGGAAAGACTGATTAGTTTTTCATGTCCTTTGTCGTACACGAATAGCGATATCTTTTATACGGATATGGATGACATTGAGTTTTTCCTCGGGAAATAACAAAGACAGTACTCGCGATTGATCGTTCCATCCTCTTTTCTGCTCTCCTTCTCCCACGCTATTTGTGTTGTTCTCAATCAAAGTCACAAAAGGAATTTACAGTCCTAGTTTTTCCAATGATAAATCGCTGCTGATAAAAGCTATGAGTACGACATTAAAATAGGTGTAATTCAGTATAGTTTCACTAACCGCAATTATGTACAAGAAAACTAATAGATGAGTATGGAAATTTGAGTTTACAAAGACATTTAACTAAATGGAGTGCATGATGGAGTAGGGAGCGATACAGTGATGGAAAATAGGTCAATCATAAAATGCCATAGCACATACATGTAGTTACGAACAATAATATCACGCGAGGGAAGCGGTGAGACAAATGCGACACAGATTACAAAACAAAAAGTTGCTGTTAAGATAATTACATTCCATAATCTTCAACAAAATTATTCATAAGTATATGTAGGGGATATGTATATATGACTGTGTAACTGCCAGAAACATAATTCTGAGAAAAAGAGCTGAAAAGTTTGATCCTATTATAATTTCTGTTTGAAGTTCATGAAAATATTTTCTACCATAATTGTGTTCTTTGTAGTGTTGTGCATTGGTACATCAAGCCTTAAGCAACAACAACAGTAACAACAACCACAATAATAATAATAATAAGCCATCGATATAACAATTTTTACTTCTCTTACTACAAGCGTTTTACACCCAAAAATTCGATACTGAGATTTCACCGGGAAATAACATTCTGAGGTACGCTAATTAAAATAAAATAAAAAAGTCTATATGTGTGTCTGTCTGTAAATATGCGTGCATCTGTCATTTGAACACATAACTCAAAAACAAAAAGTCGGTTAAATACGAAGGTTATATGTAAGTTGAGCGTCTTTCAAGAATGCGACAGGAAGATTTTAAAAAGTATCCCAATCCAAACTACACTTTACATGCAAAATTTCTTCAAAAATGTTGATTTTCTCAAAAGCGGCTCTAACGATTTTGATTATATTACCATATGTTTAAGATATTTTCATGACAAATCAAATGTATATACTGAACTGATAATCCGTAAGACATATTTATCTTCTATTTTCTTGACCCGATTACCCTCCTCTTGTGTAGCATTAACACTCATTAGGACTTACAAGCCAGTGCCTAGGGTCAGACGTCTATCGGGGAGCAGAGGAACCTATGGACCGGACAGAGTGAAGACCTGGAAGCGGGTGGTCAGTCAGGCACCAGGTGTGATGGTGAGGAAGAGCATGATATGAAATGCAGCGAAATCGATGATAGGGAAGGTGAAATTAAATTCACCTTCAAATTATATTTAAATAACTTCCTCTTTTTCCTCTTCTTCATCTTCTTCCTCTTCTTCCTCTTCTTCCTCTTCTTCCTCTTCTTCCTCTTCTTCCTCTTCTTCCTCTTCTTCCTCTTCTTCCTCTTCTTCCTCTTCTTCCTCTTCTTCCTCTTCTTCCTCTTCTTCCTCTTCTTCCTCTTCTTCCTCTTCTTCCTCTTCTTCCTCTTCTTCCTCTTCTTCCTCTTCTTCCTCTTCCTCCTCTTCCTCCTCTTCCTCTTCCTATTCTTCTTCTTCTTCTTCTTCTTCTTCTTCTTCTTCTACATGGTTTAGGCTATGCAGCCCGTTCCGGTGAAGTCATCAGTGGAGTCCATCTTCTGCGAGGTCGGCCAACATCTCGTGCTCCTCTTGGGTTATATAGAAAGGTCCCCTTAGGTATCCTTTCTTCACTCATCCTCACATTCATATAAATAAAATGTATTGTAATCCATTATTCAACTTATATATTGCTGCACCTTGACCTGAAATTTTAATTAATTATATATTAAGAAAATTACCTAAAAGTATATTCTTGTATACAGCGGTATACAAGAAATAATGGAGCAATTGGTGGAACGAGTGGTGGGGGATACCAGGAAACCCGGAGAACACCCGGCTTGACGTCGCTTCGTCCACCACGAATACCACATGCGGGTCCCTGGAATCGAACCCGGGCCGCCTAGGTGGTAGTCGGAACGCTCTAACCACTTGGCCACGGATATGGAATCTTACTACACAAAAATGTAGACCTCACTAAAGCGCACAATTTACGTCAAAAAACATTTTGTGGAGTAAACATGACGCTACTTGTATTTTTTTATATAATTTTTAAATACTTATACTTTTCTCAAATCGGATGTCTTATTGCTTTTCAACTTGTTTCACTTGGCCAAGCAAATAGAACGGAGTTTCAAAGTCATCGCTCTTAACAGATTTGACCATCACTTAAAGCCTACTACATTTCACCAATTCCTGTTGTACTTAACAAGAACATATGCTGTAAAGCAATTTGTGCAAACTTTATTTTTTATTAACGAAGCATAGAAATATAAGGGTTTATGAGAATAATCTGTAGAAAAATGAATAGGGAAAATCATGAGTGCGAAACACCAGTTTTTTTTTTTTTTTATCTTCGCAGAAGCCTACAAAGACTTTTTCCATTTTGCCTCCAACTCAGCCACTTTCACTTCTTTCCTTCAGAGAATTAAAGGTTTTGCTCAATTTTAGGACTGAAAATACTTATTTACATTATTTTGTTCCTCTGTATTTTGCATCGCTTTGACCACGCAGTCATATTCCGACGGACCTGTTAGGAGATACTGGTGGACGTGGTGGACAGGCTCATCCCTATCCATACTATCCTGCTTTATCACGAGTCCTGAGCAGAGGGAGCAGTGCAGGACAACTGTACCACCACCTCTGTGACGGGCAGATGGTGTTAGGGTGCTACCCAATCTATTTGCTTACATTATCTGTGGAAACCACGAAAAAGTTCCACTAAGATTTCTCAGCGCACAGGATTTCAACCCGGGATCTCCCGAGTGCGAGTCTCACACGTTACTGCGGAGCCATCTCCCTCGTTTATATTATTTTTATGGCAGTAAAATAACACAAAGTTGCAACATGGCCAACCAGTAGTAAGGCAATAGTGTGCTTCAAGTTGAAAACAAAGTAAAACATTTTCTGTCGACATGTAATGAAAATACTATACAATAAAGCAGAAAATATGATTTTTGAGGTAAACTTTAATATTGTTCAAGTTTTTCTTTGTATTTGGAACACCAGCTAATGAACACAATATCACAATATCACACTAGTTGGAAGGGCTTGGGGCGCTGACCATGTCCCACCCTCCAGTTCTGCACTCTACTTATGACGTCTGTAGGGCAGATGCGGGGGACGCAGTGTCCGGGTGGTAAGCTTTGGCCCCCGAAGGGCTGTTGCGCTAGAAGTTTTATGAAAATAAAGACTGTTGGTTGACTGTAGTAATGAACATGCACCTTTGGATTCTTTTATCTAGCGAGGGGCATTTATGGGGTTACAATTTTGCAAAACATCACAAAATACTACACTGATTGCACAAGACTAATGTGCTCAATTGCAAACATACTTCACATGCGATTACTCCTAAAGTCGGACTGAATTTGTCTCGGACCGGAATGTGGGTTTTTATATACGTGTCAATACTATATTAACTGATCACGCAACAAAAATGCATATTTTTCTTATCATCTCTTTATTTAAATCCCTTATAAACATACAGCTGTAGTGTTGACGATTCTACTGGGAATTCATAACGGTTTCCTAAACCAAATTGAGCCGGATTGTTCATTAGGATTTTTGCCATTGCTTCATGTTTAACAAGAAATGCTCCACTAGTTCAAAGATCAGGTAAAAGATGAGCATTAAACGCCGGTACTATAATGCCCGAGGGCAGTGTGTATACGCTTAGGCTTTTACGGCCTAGTTGTAAACCAGCCAGGAGGAGTCACCTTCTCTGAAGATACCCAACGGAGTTGTGAGCGAAACACCAGATGCTAATCATCGACTAGACCAAGGCCTACAAATCCGGAAGCTACGTTCGAATGGGTGCAGTCTGTATCACATTCTACTCTCAAAATTGTCCTTGAATTATTAGATACCTTCTTTCCCATTCTTGTCATTCTTGGAAAATTGAAAAAATTAGGGAAATTCATCTTACCATTTAATTTGTATAAGGATACGATAGGAGATTCAGCACTCAATCTCGAAGATTTTTTGTACCCGTGTCCCTTACGGGTCACACCCAGGAGGAAGGATGGGGTGAGAGGATACAGAGGGCAGCTGACATACGGAGTCAAGACAGAGCAAATGGCAGGGTTTCTACCATTTACAGATTGGAACTCCTCGGCGGGGTGCAGTACAACTGACGTCCCAACCACGCGCGATCTTAGACATCCCTTAGGGGGATTCGGAGACCGGAGACCGCCCAGCCTAAGAATGAAGGACCGAGAACATGTTCCCTGCCATGCAACGCGAGAGCCCCGCTGAAAATTCCTACTTACTCAAAGAGACCAGCCAGGTGAAGGGTCACTGAACACAGTGTTAAACGTTATGATCACAATACAATCGGATACAATGATGGCGTCCAGCTGGCAACCTCTACATTGCCCCATAATAATTCCTTAAACTTCACCCTACGGAAATAATAATTTAGACAAACATTAGTACAAGTAAATAACTATAAGCAAGTTACGACAAATTTAATGTTTATTCATTATTGAATAAAATTATGTTGTATATTCCAAATAATAATAATAAGTATAATTCTTGGGATTTCCAGAGAGTTTAGAGCTGAAGTAACGCACTTCCAAGAAAGGGAGTGCAGGTGAAGTTTAAAGCTTTCTCTTACTTTGCATATAAGATGCATAGACCAGCATATCCCAGCTAAACGTTCTGTGATATCACAGAACTGAATCTCTTGCTTCCCGTGCAAGGAGAGAATCTTCAAGAGAATTATAGAACAAGTGCAGCCAGGAGATAGATGAAGTCGCCATATTGAGAATGCAAGGATAGTGGATACGGAAAGTGCATGGTGACAGGCGAGAATAAAAAAGGGACTAAAGTTGGAAGGGGACTGTGCAATTTGGTACTGCAAAATTCTAGAGAGTGGAGTTGCAAATTGTTTTAGTCATCCCAAAAAGAGATTACGTCAATACTTGCTCAAAAGAAAGATTACTCCCCGTGAACAATAGAGGGCTCTTTGGTCGACAGATCGTTCATCGTCCTCTCTAGAAAGTCACAGCAGTGGGATTAAACAGTTAGGGACTTCTGCGCGTCTCTGCAGCCGGTCTGCCTACGTGGCCTTCTATGGTTCCTTCATTTAATCGCTTCCTTTTGGACAGTGCTAATCACCACGGATCTTTAGATCTAAGGGCGCGATGTGTTTCCCTTCGTTGTTCTCATATAGTTACACATAGAATAACTATCCTAGGATTCGTTTCAAACCAGTCAGTGTAAGAATTTGGTTGAGTACGTGTTAAATGTGGAAATCTCATTGCGATCTACGGGACTGAACAACTTTTTGCTACCAAATGTACTTTTGTAAGCGACTGTAAAACCGTGCACAACTAGTCTGTTTTCCTACATCCCTTTTGCACTCCTTATCAATGACTTTCAGGAAACGCTCCGCAGTTGCACTCTCACTTTACACACACTCTGTGACACCACAGGTTATCGAGTTGGCTGATACTTTTCTGGATAAAAAGCTGAACCTTTTGACCTTGTTTTGACGTCCTACTCTTGAATATTCAACATGAAGGGTTTGGAGCACGTCTTTACGAGTATATGTGTCATGTAAAACACTCGGAGAAACCCTGATGAAAATCGACCTTGTTGAATGATGGATGTAAGCAATTTATCTCAGAAGTACAAGTACGTGTTGTGTTTAATATGCCGCTTGACAGAGTCTAATGCGAATCGATTTGTTGGCATGATGGATGTAAGTGTTGAAATGCGAACATGTGCTCCATAATGACCTAATAGACCGCTTAAATATCTCCAAATCGGAAACACTTCGTGCAACAGGTTGTAACTTACAAGTCAGAGAGGGTGTGTAATACAAAAACATTGGAGGACTGAAAACATACTTAAAGAACAACTTTCTTTTAAATTGCCTTTCTCTAGATAGTAGCACGTATATGATGAAAAGGAAATTATTTCATGCCCCCAAAATGCAGAAAAATGGAGGAAACAGTTGTTATCCATTCCCTTGTTTTTTATGACTCTACAGATGTAAAAGTTAGAATACATACACAAAACTAATGCTTTACAATTATACTGATTTTTTATTCTGTAGATGTAATTTCCTAATTTTTAAAATTTTCTACCGAATATACTGAAGGGTTAACAAGTTTCTCCGCACCGTGCTGGTGCCTACCGCTCAAGATAACGTTGGTATCCTGTTTATCTACATTACTTTTCATGAATTACATACGTGAATCTATCAGATGTTTTATTTCTTGGAACTTAATTGCCATACCCTTGCGGCAGCCAGGGTTGTCACCGGAATTCCCGTCTCTTAAGAATCTTAGTTACACGAGTGACTTGTTGATGACGGTGTATTTATTTACTCACTTTAATACAAAAAGTTCTAGAAACCAAGATTTTCATGTTAACATTATAAAAGAGTTCTAAAATACACCTATAATTAACCCGTTGGTAACATTTTCATAATTGTAGAAAAAGTGGTTATTAAGGCAATCTTTAAAATGATTGTAGAAAACTAACATGTGCGGAAATCTAAGTTAAAGTTTGTACTTAACTTAGAACGAGGAACTTCCATATGATAGCTCCTCACAGTGGAATTCTTCACCTCTATCTCAATGTTTTCTATCGTCTTTTGATATATTTTCTGAATAGAAATGAGTCTTTTTCACTCTCAGACTATTGAGTTCTTTGAAAATGTTCAATATGTTCTTTTAGGTTGAATACCTAATATTGCACTAGCAGCTTCACACGATCCTTATACCTTGGATGGTAGGCAAACCGCAGAACAAAACATGAAGATTTATTAAACCCATAAAAGGGTCAACTTAATAAAATCGAATAAAATAAATAAAAATAAAAAATTAACTAGACATAATAAATAAAATTAATTATATTTAAATGGTCGGAATTGTAGAGCAAGAGAAGGGTGCGTGTCGGATGTGCCATTGCACATAAACATTTATTTTAAAGACGTTTAAAGTAAGCTTTCGTGGAATAAAACACAGCATTATGATAACACAAGGTTAAAGCTTGTAAGGCCAAAAATCATATTTTTGACCCTAATCTGTTTATAACCTATCAGTCAGTAACTTTTCATGATATATGGCAGCATTTTATGAAACTTCCCACGTAGTTCTATATAGGGAAACAATATCAATTAGCTTTTATTTTCTAAAAAGAAGGCCTTAATCATTGGAGCATTAAAGAAGTGAATACAATGGACACTCGTGGACAGAAAATGAGTGCCTTGTTACTTGTCATCCACGATACAGTTGCGTAGTGGTAGCAACAAGTTGTTACAAGTTCCAAGTCTTAATATTACTAACCTATATGATCAATCAAGGCACTGTGCCATGTGGTACTTAGAAAAATTTGGCGTTCCAGATATGACATTTTTGTCCATGAGTGTGCATTCTGAATCAATATTAGATATATCTTACTGCATGGGCAATTTAAATATCGTAAAAATACACATTTTATGCCAAGTTTATTAGAGAAATAACTATTTCAGAAACATTAGCCATTCCTTTTAATTGACCTTTTTCCCAAAACCTGTAGCATACCCTTAAAGCCGTTCCCAATTAATATTTACCAGATAAATGTATTGCAAAAAATAACTTTAAATCGTGTAAATAGCTATGAGTATAAACGATAATTAATAAAAAAATGTGATTGTTGCACAAAAACTACTTTTATATGAGAATGTAATTAACAGTTAATGACAAGAGTTATAATTGTACATTTATATATGAAACAGAGCTTCTATTTGCACCCAGTGTATGCGTTCGAGAGGAAATAATAAAATGTTAATAATAGCCTGGAGGAATGATTCACAGGAATCCATTGGTCACAAAGGTTAGACTCAGGACGTTATGTTTCCACATACCAGAGATACACTGCCATGTTATAGTTTGGTCTCAGACAGAGATGAATTACTAGATACGAGGTGATACTGGTGTCACAAAATGGATGTATCCTGTCCAGTCGCAAGAATTTATGGCCAAGTGCCAAGTTTCTGCGGTAGAAACTGTAAGTGTTCGAATAGTGCTTTTCCGGAAGCCCTTAACATCCTTTTATTAACTGAGAGGTATGTGCTCAAATTATCCTGGCATCCGCGAGATTTATATTTTGGCTTAGATGTCGCTTAATAAGGAAAAGGATAGGAGGAGGTATAATTAGATGGTAAGCAGCCCTTTTTTGTGATGGGTCTTGGAGCCTGGAATTGCATCTTTGTGGGTTGTCTGGCTGCGGCCTGTAGCCTCCTGTGGTTCCTTCACTTCATCGCTTCCTCCTGCGGGTGGTAGCATAATGGAAGTTTCGAAAAGGTTCTTTTCATTATACAGAAGAACAATTTATGCTGAAAGGTAATGTTATTATCTGCATATCTTTACAGTTGCAACTATCACAGTCAAAAAACAAGACAAGGATACGGCTTTCCACAGTTGATTTTTAATGTATACCGGGCAGAAGGGCATTATTACATTAATTTAAACTAATTATACATTTTATTATTTGGAACAGATGAACATGCATTTTTCTTCTATCACCATTTGCTGCCGAGATATTTTACGTTTTTCAACAATATAAATATATGTTGGCAAAGTTGCAGTGATTGCTGACTCATGGTAGCGAAGCTGTCATTTTCAATTTCAAAACCAATTGGAGGACACCAGAGCACATTCGCTTTAGAATGACGTGATCATAAATGCAAAACAACAGGCGTTTCGTGTCTGCTACCTCTCAATAATTATATCTGAATCTCCCAATGGCGTACTTTTTAACATAAACTCATAATCTACGCACATTTTCATTAGCTCGTTCAACATTAAACTTCATACATTTTGGAACTGATGCTGTTGTAATATAGAATCAGGCAAATGTTCGGCGGATTGTGGTGCGACGTCAGTTGGCACTGTCCACTTATATCCTCAGTGGCCTCACCAACGGGAGCCGCTGGATGCTTTAGGTGAGCTAAGTCGCGGCGGGTGCATTTGAACTAGAAACGTCAGGAACCTATTCATGTTCGCGTACATCGTTATCCAGATTTACTCACCCTTTTGGTCTCTCGCCTCATCCCTCCCTCCCAGGGTAGCGATACAATCACAAAGGGCCTATCTGCGGTGGTTAAGGGAGCCCTTCTGTAGCATGCAGGAGTACCGTTACCATTTCAGTAGTCCCCTCAATTCCCATTCCTGTCAATAGCTTCATTCAAGGCTCTAGTGCCTAAACCTTACCCGTCCACCAATAAATAAAGAAGCGAAATCATTGTTAAAAGTAATTTCACTTCACCAGCAGATGTGGCCTTGCGCTTGTTTACATCTAGCCACCTCGCTTTCTTTTGCCTTGCAACGTAAAGTAAGAAAGTGTTTAACAAACGTGCCTACGCTTCTCACATCTAATATATCTATAATATTTTGTATTAGGTATTTACTTGTAGCATGCCATTACCTGTATTTCCCAAACGTATCATCTATGTACATATACACTGACACAGCGTATATCGAGCAGTCGTCTGGCGACGTAATATTTTCCATCCAAAAGTGACGTAAAAACACGTACTTGATGATTATGGTGATTATAAACATAGATGGTAATGGCGCTCGACGGACATATTGTTCCTGCGCTACAATGCAAAAAGAAGCCTTGTCTGTAGAGCGGTAATGCTCTACTTCCGTGTGTTTCTCCTGGAGGAGAAGCTGTACCACTTCCCTCCCGCTCTAGCTACCACGAAGCGGAACAGTTCCCATTATTACCATGTTCCCTGGGACACAACTCCCAAATGCTACGCCACAACCTATTGTTTCCCTTATCAAACAAGGTTATCTCCGACATCTTACTTTCTTGCCACTCAACTGTTAACTGCCTAGACACAAGCTATTTCTTATCTTCGAGAAATTACCACTTCTTTCATAATGAACTGATACTATTTGAGTCATATCTTACCCAGATCTCTCTAGCCAAGTTGCTCAAAAATAATCAGATACGAGCATTTCACCACGTTGTTCTTCTCCACAAGGCATGACAAACTAATAACAAATTAAGTTATTTCTCCAATTATTCTTACGTTATCAAGGATTACTCCGTGCTAATTATGCGTCGTAGATAACAAATATATAAATATAAATATTTTGAGTGAGAACAAATACCACTCCTTTAATGAACACTTATTTCTGACATATTATGGGTCCAAACGACCCAGCAGTCACCGGGCCCTTAAACCTCACTCACTTACTGACTCACTCACTCGCTCGCTCACAAACCCACCCACACTCACCGACATTAGAAATCCGTAAGAGCTTATAAAGCATGAAACAATCAAGCACATTTTATAATTAAAACCAAACAGAAAATATAGTTTTAAATATGCGTCTTTTTGCAGATGACTAAGTTTTAATATCTATTTCTGAAAAACAAAGGGAATTACTTAAATAAAATGAGCAAAATGTTTAATTTAAATATTTCAGTTAGCAAACCAAAGATTTTAGTAATTAGAGTAATAGACACAGAGAAAAACTGTTCTTGGAAGGAAAGCTAACACAACAGAAAATTGCTTTAATTACCTCGGCTGCAGTGTTTCCTACATCAGGAATGATGATATCCAAAACAAAATCAATAAATTCACTCATGCATATGCGGCATTTTCAATAGATCTAAAAATACTAGAAATTCTTAAGGTTAAATTTTATCGAATAATGGCCATACCAATGCTGCTTTAAGGTTCGAAGTTTTGGTTTCTGACGAAAAGGAAGGAAAGGAGAATTCAAACGTAGAAATGAGACTTTAAAGATGTCTCACGTGATACACGCTATTAGGTAAAAGAGAAGTGCAGATATAAAGAGAGCTATCTAAAATGACAGCAGAATAAATTAAAGTAGAAATGATTGAAAACAATACATACAAAGAATGAACGACCACCTCATACCAAAACTCATTATGAATTACAACTCAAGAGGGCAAAAACAAATGTTAGACTGGAGACAAGATAGACTCAACAATATTAAACAAATTAGACTGGAAGCAGCCTTATGGCGGTGTGATGGTAATGATGGTGGTGATGGCAATAATGGTGGTGATGATGGTGGTGGTGGTGATGATGGTGGTGATGATGGTGGTGGTGACGCTGGTGGTAGTGGTGGTGGAGCTGATGGTGGGGGTGGTGGTGATGGTGGTGATGCTGGTGGTGGTGGTAGAGGTAATGGTGGGGGTGATAGTGGTGATGGTGGTGGTGGTGGAGGTGATGGTGGTGGTGATGCTGGTAGTGGTGGTGGTGGAGATGATGGTGGGGGTGATGGTGGAGGTGATGGTGGTGGTGATGGTGGTGGAGGTGATGGTGGGGGTGATGGTGTGGGTGATGATGGTGGTGGTGGTGATCGTGGTGGTGATGGTGGTGGTGATGGTGCTGGTGGGGGTGATGGTGATGATGGTGGTGGTAATGATGGTGGGGTTGATGGTGGGGGTGATGGTGGGGTGAAGGTGGTGATGGTGATGGTGGGGGTGATGTTAGGGGAGAAGGTGGGGTGATGGTGGGGTGATGGTGGGGGTAATGGTGGTGATGGTGATGGTGGAGGTGATGGTGATGGTGGGAGATGATGGTGGGGGTGATGGTGGGGGAGAAGGTGGGGGTGATGGTGGTGGTGGTGGTGGAGGTAATGGTGGGGTTGATGGTGAGGGTGATGGCGATGGTGGTGATGGTGATGGTGATGGTGGTGATGGTGATGATGATAGTGCGGGTGATGGTGGGGGAGAAGGTGGGGTTGATGGTGGTGGTGATGATGGTGATGGAGGTAATGGTGGGGGTAATGGTGGTGGTGATGGTGGAGGTGATGGTGGAGGTGATAGTGATGGTGGGGGTGATGGTGATGGTGGTGCTGGTGGGGGTGATGGTGGGGTGAAGGTGGTGATGGTGATGGTGGGGGTGATGTTAGGGGAGAAGGTGGGGTGATGGTGGGGTGATGGTGGGGGTAATGGTGGTGATGGTGATGGTGGAGGTGATGGTGATGGTGGGAGATGATGGTGGGGGTGATGGTGGTGGTGGTGGTGGTGGAGGTAATGGTGGGGTTGATGGTGAGGGTGATGGTGATGGTGGTGATGGTGATGGTGATGGTGGTGATGGTGATGATGATAGTGCGGGTGATGGTGGGGGAGAAGGTGGGGTTGATGGTGGTGGTGATGATGGTGATGGAGGTAATGGTGGGGGTAATGGTGGTGGTGATGGTGGAGGTGATGGTGGAGGTCATAGTGATGGTGGGGGTGATGGTGATGGTGGTGCTGGTGGGGGTGATGGTGATGATGGTGGTGGTAATGATGGTGGGGTTGATGGTGGGGGTGATGGTGGGGTGAAGGTGGTGATGGTGATGGTGGGGGTGCTGTTAGGGGAGAAGGTGGGGTGATGGTGGGGTGATGGTGGGGGTAATGGTGGTGATGGTGATGGTGGAGGTGATGGTGATGGTGGGAGATGATGGTGGGGGTGATGGTGGTGGTGGTGGAGGTAATGGTGGGGTTGATGGTGAGGGTGATGGTGATGGTGGTGATGGTGATGGTGGTGATGGTGATGATGATAGTGCGGGTGATGGTGGGGGAGAAGGTGGGGTTGATGGTGGTGGTGATGATGGTGATGGAGGTAATGGTGGGGGTAATGGTGGTGGTGATGTTGGGGGTGATGGTGGAGGTGATGGTGGAGGTGATGGTGATGGCGGGAGGTGATGGTGGAGGTGGTGGTGGAGGTGATGGTGATGGTGGGGGTGATGGAGGTGATGGTGGAGGTGATGGTGATGGTGGGAGATGATGGTGGGGGCGATGGTGATGGTGGGAGATGATGGTGGGTGATGGTGGAGGTGATGGTGGAGGTGATGGTGATGGTGGAGGTGATGGTGGGGGTGATGGAGATGGTGGTAGTGGTGGTGGTAATGATGGTCGTGGTAGTGGTGGTGGGGGTGGTGGTAGTGGTGGTGGGGGTGATGGTGATGGTGGTGGTTGTGATGGTGTGGGTGATGGTGGTGGTGGTGGTAGTGGTGGTGGTGGGGGTAGTGGTGATGGTGGTGGTTGTAGTAGTGGTGGTGGGGGTGTTGGTGGTGGTTGTTGTGGGGGTGATGTGGGTGATGGTGGTGGTGGTGATGCAAACCAGGATAAAACATATTCAGAAATCAATTAATAACAGCTCCAGCAGCGAGTTTAAGAACAGAAATTTAAGGATGTGAGCGCATCTTAGGTGTACTGGTAATTTTCAATACTTTTCATTTTATACTTGTTTCGAAAGCTGTATAATTTTCTTCTCATCTGCGCTGTATAGCTTTTGTATAGCTGAAAATATCGTTCAAGCTAACAGAGAAGTACATTTATGAGATCGTGAAAATGTAGGCATTAACAGGGGAATTTAGGGAAAATGACTATTTAGGATCTTAAAATCCACGAACGGATAGTTCGAAATTATAATGCAACGCCAGAAATGTACATTTTTCTGCAGTACGTTTTATGTATTATTTGCATTTTGCAGTTACACGAAATTTCAGAAACATCAATCAGAATGGAGTATATTGTAATATAAGAATGATAAGTGATTTTTGCTGGACCAGGAAAAGTTTGGAAAGACGAGACGCAGTCGAGTACTTTCGATTTCCTTGGATTACTAAAAACAATTAACACATGTATTCTGCACAATTTTTTGGGAGATAATTAGTAATTTAGTATGGCATATTAATGAAATGTGAAATAGTAACCTTGAAACATAAAATTCATCTTTCCATGATGTCTTGACGGTTGAACTTAATTAGCATATATTAATGATAGCATCATTTGTATCTCTTTTTAGATTTTCAGGTAAGAGAAGTACAGCCCATTTGCCAATTTCCTTCGATTTCAAAATCACACATTCGTTCAAGTTAGTCGTCATGATTACTATGGGTAATTATTATTTTGAGCACGGCCTACACTGTTTATCTCGCGAACGTCTACAAAGATTTAGTGACCATCTACATGATATCTTCGATCGTCAGTACAACGAAAGTTGGACTGATTCCAGTGATTTATTCTGCTAAATTATGACGTATGCAATATAAATAAGATACAGGACAATTATAGAGGTGGTAAAAATAAAAGGTAGATTTGGTTATATTTTATGTCTGCATTAACCTAAATATTGTTAAGTTTAAATGATAGTGGCCTAAGCCTTAAAAATACATAACATAGGACGGTAGGTTAAGTTGGTGGATATGGTTACGGGATAATTCATTTACCTGTAATGCCAATATACCTAACCAAACAGCCCATGAAATCTCTCCCAATAACTACTTAACGGACTTTTTACAGAAAACTCGATATACATTTTATCTTTGTTGAGAAAATACCAAAGCTATGGTATTTTAATTGAAGTGTTGAGACGGGTAGTTCTGTGTGTTGTGAAGGGAGGAAAATGTGCTGCCAAGATGTCGTCTCCGTTGCCCTCGGCTGTTGACTCTTCTTCAGGGGTGGTTATGCAGGTGGATTAATAAGTGCTTCTTAGCATTCGAAAATTGACTTTATTCACTTTATCTTATACCAGCTCCCTCACAGCTACACCCGTCTCATTCAAGTAGTTGAGTCTTTCTGCTCCTGAGTTCACTGTACCGACCCTTTTGTGGTCCTCCACTTTGTTCATAACGGTACCTCCCCTTGCTACGGTCAGTATGCCTCCCTTAGAAATACCTGTGCAGTGAGGGGTGACAAATGCCCGCATCCTGTTTGTTTCCTTTCAATACCTGAATGAGGCGTTTGAAGACCGCATGGTCGATATTTACATTTTACAAGTTTCCAAGTATAACTGCTTGTCACTAACAATATTTAAACAATTATTATCCTAAAATATTTATCTATATACAAATTATGTTCTAACCTAACGTACAATATACATACTAATATGTACTGTTACAGTGTTGAAGATGATTTAGAGAAAATAAAAAAAAAATCCCTCTAAAGATAGTTTGGAATTGAAGGAACTCGCGAAAATCTGCATGTTACATCCGTGTAAGAATGCTGGATTTAAACACTCAATCTAGTATTCATCAGAATTTCCGCTTTGGAGTTGCACAATTCTTTCTCGCTCTCTGACTTTCTTTCTCTCCCTTTTCTCCCCCCTTTTTCACCTTGTTACCCCACATACTTTACTTTTAGATTCAGAGAATCTCAAAATGATTCCCATGGAAATTCCGATATGGAGTTTTCCCTTATGTGCCATACGTATGATGCAAAGTAAGTACGGGCTATCCCGTGGGGAACGTTTCACAATTTGCATATTCAGCAGTCCTCCCCCCAAATAAAATATCTGAATCTATTTATTCAGTTTAAATAACAAAATACACAGTCCTTATGAGAGTGCTATCAATCAGTTTTTAAAATTTTAAGAATAACTTACCGAAATTTGCGAAGTTTTTCTTTCTGTTGCTTGCACCATTAAATTAAATAACTGGTTACTATTCTGCATCTGGTATCGCGCTTGATCTCGATTCATTTGCTTGTATGCTTTTTCATTGGAACTAAAATCATTCTCTTAATACTGTTTATTTTGTGTGCTGCGACTTTGTTGACGCATTATAATATTATACACAGTGTATGGTATATTTTTAATTGGATTGATCTTATTAATCACGTAAACTTTCTGATGTTCAAAAATAAAATACAATATACCGTTGTCACATAAGCATATATGGTCGGTCATTGCTTTTGCTGTAATGTATTAATGCAATATTTGAGTAATGATGGTTTACACGCAGCGCTGCCATCTGGCTGCCAGCAACAGCATTATGACGTGATATTGATATACATCTGTTGATCCTCGCTTGTTCTGTTTGTATTTGTGCTCAATAACTATCGCCGATGAAATTCTCATTGTCACGTCAACAGAAATTGCGATATTTAGCCCGTTTACCTCTGCAGCTCACCTCTGGTAATGAGAATCGCGTATTGAATAGCTAGAGTCGTGTTTTAAAACAGAGCGTGGCCAACAGAAAACCATTTTCAAATGTTTTTCTTCATATCCATGAAATGTATAAGACCTTTCCACCGTACCCAATGAGACTAAGAATGGCACGTATACAAGCCGCTGGGTATGAACAAATAAACAAGCCTGGAATAATATATGATTTCAAGTAATTTTTTATTTAACTTAATATTTACTTTAATCAATTACTACGAGTATATTGCGTAGTTACAGTAACCAGAGGAAGTACTCCATCCAAAAATTTGGTGTTGATATTCACCTAAAGTACATGTTCTGAGGCCCTGAATCAGAAAATATCTTTAAGAAAATTATCCAGTTTGTGAACAGCATAACTAAAAAGTGAAAAGTCAGTTAAATACGAAACTTGATATTTAAAGTTCAACCTTCCGAGAATGCGGCATGAAGAGTTTCAAGAAAAATTCTCAATTTTTTTATATTGAAAAATTTCATAATTCTTGATTTCTCAAGGTATTAACAATTTTGATTAAAATGCCTACCAAAACATCTATTTACGTAAAAATTGTTTGTAACATTAAACATTTCCAAGATATTTTTGTTACTGATTTGAATTTTAAGATGATTTATAACTTAAATAACTGGAAGTCACTATTCCGTTTTGACCTTTTCCTCAGATTTATTATTTTAATTAAAAACAACGGTTAAACTCAATATTACCTAATATTTCAAAACAAAAACAAATGGAAAAGAGAGGAGAAAATGGGAAAAAGCTTTGCATTAAATAAATAACTAAAAGAACAATAACCATTGCTTGACGTCATAGAAAGAGAACATTTCAAAGCCATCACATAGCGAGCTATTCTGAAAAGTTTTGACATTCGCTTTTGCTTATTTTTTTTTTAAATCTACAAGAAAATGAGAAAATGAACAATGAAAGTTCACCTTATTAAAGCAAACAGTTACATGAATAGTCCTTTGTAACAATAGTTGGTAGGGGAATGAATAGTGAAAGTCATGTTATTGCAACGCACGAGATTATTTTCTTTTATTTTGAAATATTTCTGGATATGTATTTGAGTTTCCCGTTGCTTTAAACAGCATAATTAGAAAAAAGTGACCTTTCTTTTCTTTATCATGTGCTCGAGAAAATAAGATTACATAATATCAAGGTTAACATACTACATCGACTTATTACTTTCTCTACTACGTATAGTAAGTAGAGGAAGTACTGTATTCGACCCAAAAATTCGATGTCGAGATTTCACCGGAAATAGGTTTTAAAGTCCCCATTAATCCAAAAGAGTAGCTTTAGAAAAAATTCCGCGCGCGTGTGTGTGTGTGTATGTGAACAGCTTAACTCAAAAACTATACGTCGGTTAAAAATCAAAGTTGGTATTTAAGTTTAATCTCGTATTTCCTTGATGCGGCACAAAGATTTTGGAGAAAATTCATCCACCCTAAACTACCCTTTGCATGGAACATTTTTTCAAAAATTTTGATTTTCTCAAAAATGGCTTTAACGATTTTGATTAAACTGCCACGTGTATGAGATATTTTTATGCCAAATGAAATTCATATTTTGATTTTTCTGGCCATAGCAGACGTAGTTCTGTTTACTCTTAATCACTTTTGCTTAAAGGATGGACAAAATCTTGCTATACAAAATGGAGATCTTGTTAAAACATACAATTTGTGTTTAATGCTCTTTTCTGTGGAGTGAACTATTTCGCAGATATTCCTTTTTATTTGTGCGAGTTTTGTGATACTTAAACCTTTCTCAAATGCTAGATCGTTATTCACTCTTTTATCTCTTGTGTCTGCTCAAGAGAACGGAATTTCAAGCTTTAAAAGATTTGACTAGTGCTCAAAGCCTACTGTATTCCCATATTCCCCTTGCACGTATAAGAAAATCAGTAGTAAGATAATTTCTGCAAGTGTTTATCTCGACTAACATGAAGAAGGAGTAGACAAAGTCGTGTGAGTGCCCCACATCAGACTTTTTTAAAGAGCAGACTACCATCCTAGCATACTTTCTCTACTGAAACTAATTGTGGGAAATATGTTGGAAAATACCACTTGGGTGTGTAAATTGAAGATTATCCACGAACATAGTAGAAGAACAAGCATGAGTGTAATGCCCCAGAGATTTTTTTAACTGTTGAAGTAAGGAAACTTTAAAAGGAACCATTTAGAGCATTAGCCTTAACAAAACAGCACACAATAACTGCCTTCTATTGCTAATGGAGGAGCGAACATTGGTAATATCCCTAAATGTGCGGCGAGTGAGAGTGCAAAACCGTGTTTCACTGGAGTATTTAGCGTGCTCTTTCATTGTAATAAATGCATAAAAATTTGAATGCTAAACCGTTAGAAATGATTTCTGATGCAAGGTGCATGGGTAGTTCAGTTTCACGTCACCTCAGAGCAAGTAATCTCATTTGGTTATCCATGATTTATGTTTCAATTTGCAGCGCGGGAGGCAAATCTCCCAGCACGGCTGATTATAAATGGTCAGCCTTCGGTGACAACAGAATATGCCAAGGAGGGTTAGATGCATATTCTGTTAACGCAAGGCTACGTATTTAAGTGGAGTTAAATCAAATTTATCGGCCGTACTCCGCACTCTTGAACTACAACCCTTTTTCATTATTGTTTTCCTCTAAGGTCATACGGTGATTTCCTCTTCTGCCTAAAGTGGGTAGAGTGCACAATATGCTCTAATTGCTCCATCAAGGTTTAATTTTCAACTCTTTTAATAAGTAGTATAATGTTTACCCTGTGAACCGTTAAATTCTTAAATGCAATATACATAAGAAGCTTTACTTATTGTGCAGCATTAACTAAATTACATAGCCTACCTTTAGAAACATGATCATACTTAAAACGAGACATTTTAGAGTAAACATGCTAATGTTTGTATTTTAAAAAGTCTAGAGTTTGTAAAAACGTTTATTAAGTACACTTTCTTCCTTAAATACCATTGATTTACGCTGCAGTGTATCGAAACATACAAAACTATGCACTTTTCTGGGATATTCCCCCTTAGTCAACTATTGGCAGAGGATTTGAATCATTTGTAGTCCAAATTAGCTTTTTCGAATTGAACAAATAGCGTATGTTCATTATTTGGGATGCAATATAACTAAACTATCAACCAAGCACCAGATGTGAGAGTGAGGAAGAGGATGATATGAAATGCAGGTAAAATCGATGATTGGAAAGGTGACGATGAAGTAATTGGTGGAATGAGTGGCGGGGGAAATCAGAGGACCCGAAGAAAAGCCGCTTCGACCACCACAATACTACATGCGGGTCCCTGAGATCGAACCCGGGCCACTTAGATGGTAGGCGAGTGGTCAAACTGCTTGGCCACGGCGCCACCTTTTGCCATGAACTCAAAAGTGTATAATAACCTCATCGATGGGCGATTGTTGATCTCTAAAATTCTTTATGAAGCAACATCTTTGAATAGTATTTCAGCTATGCAAGCGGGGAGAGTAAAATTGACTTAAAATATATTTTCTCAAAATTGAAAGGTCGCAATACTTGAACACAAACCTTGCCTCGTTTTTAGATTTATAACTATTAAAATATTGAATCTTGCCCATATTTTGTCGGCGCCGTGGCCGAGCGGTTAGCGCGCTCGCCTACCACCTAGGTGGCCCGGGTTCGATCCCAGGGACCTGCATGTGGTATTCGTGGTGGACGAAGCGGCGTCAGGGCGGGTTTTATCCGGGTGCTTCGGTTTCCCCCGCCATCTTATTTCACCAGTGCTCCATCTTCATTCCATGTATCATCAGTGTCACCGCCTGCGGTGCCGTAGTAGTAAAAGCGGGCGTTAAACACTACAACATTGCCCATATTTTAACGCAGGTATTTTGAAAATATATCATTAAATATATGTTTATGAAAAAAAAATAGCTTGCAAGTATTTGATTTCGTGAATAATGTTTCGCCATCAACGTTTAAATGAAATATATTAATACCAATGAACTGTTTAACTTGGAAGAAAGTTTCAGAGCATGACGCATTCTGAGTACATCAAAGTTAATTGAGAGCTTAACCTGTCTTACTCAGATATTGCCAAAAGCCTAGTCAGTTTAGAACAACTGCCATAACCACATCGGTTTATTTTTCCCAGATTTCTTCTTCGTAAATCCCGAAAGTTAGTGGAGCCCTTAGTCGACTGATTTCTCCTTTGGCTTTCACATGTGACAGGACAAGCATGACTATTATTTCCAAGACACACACATCCTCAAGGTGCTCCTGAGCGCTTCCTCCAGCTCTTGCATAATGCACACATAATGGCTAATACTGGTTATGGATCAAAGGAACTCCTATTTAGGCCGCCACAATGCAAATGATAATGCAGTGACCATACACACGGTGTCTGTTATACTGTACATTATAGCCTATTAAGGTGAGAAATAATTAGGAGCGTTCACAAAATAATGTTGTACTACTTATGTAACATGCAAAAACGTCCTTGAGGGAATTTTCATAATTCCTAAAATGAAAACTCTCGGCTCTGTTAAATACCAAATATGAGTTATGCTGTGTTCAAACACACACACACACACACACACACACACACACACACACACACACACACACACACACACACACACATTCACACACACAATTATATGGACACTTTTCTAAAAATAACCCTTTTAGGCTCAAGAATCTCCAAAGCAAGTTTGCTGAAATCTCTGCATCAAATTCTTGTTTGGAATACACTTCTCACTTAAGTAGTGGAAAAAGTAAACCTGCTTTTGCTGAGGTGTAGGTAAAAACTAAAACATAATATGTTTATCACAACACGAACCAACAAGGTCTCTCGAAAAGTGATTTATCACTCATATAAGTGTGCTCATTCCATATCAATTTCATTAACAGTAAAATTAGGAAACTTACTGCGTTAAATTCAATAATAAGTGGAGCAGTTGAATGCTTTATCCTAATAATTGTTCATTTTAATTCTCTATCACTGAGTAAAATAATTTGATGTATCTTCGTCCCTCTTGTACACCAAGTGAAGGTAATCGGTTTGGCTATTCTTGGTGAAAACATAACGTACAAACGCAGTCATGGTTACAGACAAATTTTGTTTCAGAATGCCGATTATATTTGTTTAATCTATAAACAATAAAAAAAGAATAATAAAACACAAGGATTTATTTAATTTTTATACTGGTATATTTGTATTGTACATTCTCAACAAGTTTTGAACGCTAAGTCTGCTCAAAAATATTTTCCCTTCATTAACTGCTAAGATTACATTAACTTCCAGAGTGTCTGTCTCCTGATTGGTCAAGTCATGTCAAGATCCTCTTCTTCAACTTCTAATTGTAACAGTAAACAGCCGCAAGCACGAGGTGAAATGAAATTGTTTTAAGCCTGGGAAGGATTTTATCAATTTGCGGTTTATTTTAACGTTAAAATGTTATACAATGTAGATGGCGCCTTAAGCTCTCCATATGGTCAACGATTGAATAGTGTGTATTTCATTTATACTGTGAGAACAATTACCAGCCTAAGGGCACCTACACTAACAATATTGATATATTGATGTAGGGGATTGAGACATCTTGCGGCTATGCAAATGACTTGGTACACAGCTACTACCCTGCATTTTTGTATTGAATGTCCTGACACAGATGTTCTGACACTTAGCAGATCACGTGTTCGAGCCTCTCTAATGTAATTACCTGATAAAACATAGGATTGTCGTAAACAATGTTCGAAAATGCAACAAAACATTAACGAGGTTAGTGATATACAAAACTTAAGACTCGATGTAAAAACAAACTCGGTCTGGGTGGCTCAGTTGGTTAGACGCTGGCCTATTAATCCCAAGGTCACGGGTAAAAATCTGGCCCAGACTGGTGATTTTTAAGTGTGTTTAAAAACGACAGCTCCATATCAGTAGATTTACTGGCGTGTAAAAGAACTGTGGGACGAAATTCCGGCACATCGGCGACGCTGATGTGATCCTGGCAATTGGCAGCGTCGTTAAACAAATTACTGCTACTATTATTTACTATTACTTATCATCATTATCATTGTAAAACCAAACAGGTGCAGGGTTCAGGAGAAGTAAGGTAGGCGCATAACTGATCAAGATTTGTGCACGAATGAATAGCCACAATACGTTCAAGAAAGGATTTCTAAAAGCGGCCATTAGATCGGTTGAAGTGAAACCGACTACAGTTCGACTATTTTTCTTCATACAAAGAAAAATCGAAAATCTTCAAAATTATATTCATTGTAATAAATCATATATCTAAATATACTACAGACATGGTCAATTTATTACAGTAAACATTCTTATTCTTCTGATTCTTGGAACTTTGTTGATGTAACGTAAATAGTTAATAAAAATTAAATTCGCTGTTCTGTAAATTTCCTAAATATACCATGAAGCAAGTTTGGAAAAAAATGAATATGTTTCATTTTGAAGTGTACTACTAGATTTGGTCGAACAGTTTGGCCATGTGATTCTTCTGAAAGCATTTTACAGATATCTCTGCTGAATATGGCACTGTTACTACATCATACTACTCTTGACGAATAAAGAAATGTTTTAAGCAATCATGGCTACTCATTCCACATTTTCATCACCTTGCTACGGATTTTTTTTCATGTTCCATTTATATTATATTTATAAGGTGACTTTTAACCTCTTGGAGCAATTGCTCAACAACAATATGTTCACTCGCTTAATGGTGGTTTAGAGCTTTGGCTTTTTATTACTGTTTCCTTCAAGAGAGGATGGGGAATAATCCTAGTGGAAGAAACAATTCCACCCTCCCAACCGGTAATTCAACCCGGGATCCGTTGCACAGCAAGGAGGTGCTCTACCGAGGGAATTAAGGGGTCAGTGTCCTAGAATTTGTTTTTATGATGTTGCATCTGTTAATCTGTTTGCGATCGTCATTTCTTCCGCACAGATATTCAAAGTTGGCTTCACCAAAACAGTACGGCATCAAGCAACACAAAGAGGAACGGAACAGTATATAGAAGCAGTTCGATCAATTACTTCAGTAGGTCAATAAATAACAAACATTTTTTAAATCCGTATATATCTTTTATTAATCGTGTTTTGATCTTCTCTATATAGGCAAAAAGCTCTTGAGAGATTATCGTTGAAAACTGCTATCCAAATTTCACAAAGAGTGCCGATATTTCTCTGCATGGGAAAGTGTAGCAAGTATTACATTTAGTATCCAAAATATTTTAGAGTTAGTCCACTTTGATTTTGATTTTCAGAACATTAACTCCCTATCGTGCTATCCAGAGTTCCAATAAGTATTTATTGCTAATTTCTAAGCAACAAACCTTTTAGTTAAATTCTTGAGACTTTTTCATAAATACATAGTTTTAAAATAAACATTTTCCTTGTACTCTTTTTGTAGCATCAGAAAGAGCTCTCTAGCTGTTATGGAAAATATCTGACGCTCGGTTTTAAAAATGACACTCTCGCCATTCTCAATTCAGTTCCAATTCGTTGCAGTCTCAACTGAAATGTAATCAAGCGCCTTAGGCTGACTGTTGTGAGTAACTGTATGGTATGTTAAAATATTACACAAGCAATTACAGGGTTCCAGTGTAGAAAATAGGTACCTATAAACATTATATTTGCACCAGCAGTTCCAGTATGGGTGATGAAAAACAGTAAACATCCACTGCTTCAGATGCCTAGAGCGCAAAATAAAAACTGCAGGTATTACACGCGACTTCGTCTCTGAAATTAGATGCCCAGATAATCAAACAAAGAAAATAATATTAATGTTCTTTTTTTTAAATTTATGACTCAGTAACAAGTGTGCATACACAGAGTAGCCCACGTTAAAAGTTACAGGTAAATTATCTCTGTAATGAATAGATAGAAAAAACTGCCAACAATTCCAAATTACAATAAGGTGCCACCCAACGAACGAGGTGGAGTCACGTGTGCGAATCGCATTCGAGGGGTCCCTTACTTGCGTTTTTCCGTGGTTTCCCCTTGTCACTAGGTGAATGCGGGGGTGGATTCTCTACTCCACCCATCCATCCCTCTCTCATTTCACTCTCCTGTCATCTTTTACGTTTGGTTGTAAGCGCGGTACATTCCAGCGGATGCGGACAGATGGTACGGATGCTTGCGTCCTGTAATACCTTCTTCCCTGGTTAGAAGTTGCTGCCAGGGTCGCAAGGGTAGCCTCGTCGGCATCTCCCTGGGTAGCGGACATACCTCAGTCAAGTGCCAGGTGTCAATATCTGTAACTATGAGGGACTTCCGTACATGTCTGGACTTGGCTGGCTGCGTTCTCTGACAAACCTGCATTCTCACTTCACCTCATCCCTTCCCCTGAGAGATGGTAGCCCGAAATAGATCCATGTCGGGGTCGCGGTGGCTCGAGGTGTCCCCCTCCGTTACTGCATTCACAATCACAATGGGGCCATCCAAATTGCCATATTGAACATAATTTCACGGTGAATTTTGAATGGAACCATAATATCTACTTATATTCCCACCAATTACATGCTGCGTTGTATTTTGAAAGTTCAGATGGCTAACAATAATACTTCTGTTCTATCATTATCATTGTCATCGTCGTCGTCATCATCATCATCATCAACCCCCAAGATAGGCCAGGAAGACCTTTTTCGACTCAGAAGGGACCTTCCCAGCGTCTCCACGGTCTTCCAACTTCTCTCCAACCAACTGGTTTGTACTGCAAGGCCTATTTGGCTAGTCTTTCTTCTGGTATTCGGGAGGTATGCTCTTGCCGTTTCATTTTGTGCTCCCTGATTTTCTCGTTTAAATTAAATATTTTTAGTTGCTCTCTTATTGTATTACTCTTGATATGATCTTTGAGACTACAGCCAGCTACGTACCTCAAATATTTCATTTCAGCCGTTTCAATTATTCTTTTATCATTTCTGTTCAAGGTCCAGGTCTCGGCTCCAAAAGATATAATGGGCACTGCCATATTTTATAAAACTTTAATATAATTGTTTTGTTTTACAATGTTCGTTTTCTAGAGTCACATGTCTTCTGAAATTTATGTACCTTTTGTTTTAAATCCCTATCATATTCATATGAAATATCCCATCCTAAGCAGCTAAAATATTTCACTTGTTCTAGCACTTTGTTTCTCAGGAGCAGTTTTGACCGTGTTGGGTATTCACCAATGAAAGCCATTACTTTTGTTCTTTCATTTAATGCCTATTTGCTCCTTATTAGGTCTATTAATTTCAACGAAAACGTCCCACGTCATTTCAAGAATTCATTATAAATATTTTGCATACCAAATTTGGAAGCCCTCCTAGCTCCAATAAGATTTGGAAATCCTGGCGTTTGGTTTTTCTATTCATTTAAGAGGTTTTCACCTATAACGCAGTGTATGGACTACTCTGCCTTAAGGTTATTAGGGGTGTAAGTGCAGATATGTTGCTAATTGGTTCCTTAATATGCACCTATCCATTAAGTTAATCATGTATGTGTCCTTTAGAGCAGTGATGTCAAGGTCACAGGCCGCTGAGAGCTCCACTGGGCATCTTGTATATGCTGAGGGCAAAACATGACGTAATACATATCAACACCAGTAGCGATATCACCTGATACCTGTTTACTTGCAACTTGGCTGCGTCCACGGATAAAACCTTTCTTATAGTGCGTATATATTATGAATGTTTTCCTTCTGAATTGCCTACAAGGATGCATAGCACAGATACAAGTTGGATCTATGAAGGGGAACAATACTTCTCACGCGTAAAAGAAAGCTACTTGACAGTTATTCAAGTTGATTAAAATAGTAACACAGTTGCAACTTTCTGATGATTAGGCTGAATTATAGGTATTATTAAATCTACTCTAGCCCTTGGGTTAGCATTCCCGTACTGTGAAGTACACCATTTACGCTCTTCATACCTCTTAAAGATAGACTTTTCAATCCCAGATGTAAAAATGTCAAAATTGATTTTCAAATGAATGAATAAATAAATAAACAAAATAAATAACAGAATAATTATACAGTATTAACAATAGTGTTTTTTATACGACCTTGTATCAGATATACCTATTTTATACAAAAAGTAAATGGCAGCTTTGAAATCCTGTTATCCCTTAAACGGATATTCTTATCTATTTTGATTAAACATAAATGACAATATTTACATGGATTATCTTCAAACAAGTGAAATAACACGAACCATTATTAGTAATAGGAGTTGACGATTTCCTCCAAAATTAAAGGGAAGAACTACAGGTAGGCTGTTTGAAAACTGCTGTCCTTAAAGATACATGTTTTAGTGTTAAGCGTTTGCATAATGAATTTAAGAGAATCTTACTGAACACCTAAGTAAAATACCTCATGTTGCACATTTGTAGGATCAGTCACTTGGCATATTTTTGAATTCACACACTTTTCAAAATTTGGCTCAATAATATTACAAAGACAGATTCTAAGACTGGATGCCAAATTGCTATCCGAGAGTCTGTTTTTGTGGCGGGTTTTGAGGAGCTATGCAGAAACCCTGTTCACAAAGGTAGGTACTACCATACATTGTCATAGTTTTTGCTGTCTTAGGAATCAAATTTGGGTAACGCCTATTGTCAAGTTTCTGGTAAAATTCAATCAGTGCGTCTGAGTATGAATAATTGTCAAATTTCTTTTGAAGGCGACGATCACACTGTACTTCTAACAGCTCCAGCTGAACTGCTGCATTATTTACTTTATATATTTCATAATGACTTTGTATGTTGTATTTTTAATGCAGGATACTGGCTGCGTATTAGGTACTGAATACTACTACCACAACTTTACAGAGGAATTGTTTTCCCATTCGAAACATGCGAAACCAAATGACTCATGTCTATGCTCTCGGACGCAGCCATTGCTCTGCCTGCATCACACGGAAAACTGCACTGAACTGGTTTCTAACGGACTTGCCCTCTATGCCCAGGGCACGGCGACTTGCTCTCTCTGTGGCATTGCCACTCGGGGCCACGATTGACACCACTGCTTTAGAGCCTGTAACACCCAATTTTCTTTTCAAGGCAATATATCCAGCCAGTGATATACCGTTTAAAGTGGTGTTAAACATGATACATTTAAAGCATACTTCGAAATGTTTCCTACAGAGTGATGCACGTATACGAATCCGGTATTTTTTGAAAGCAAAGTTTTCTTTCCATTCAATAAAGATTCAAATTTCTTGATACCTGATTCCATAGAAAAAGAAGATAAACAGCAGGCTTTCAACGAAAATTCACTGCAGTAATATTAAATGTCAGTTACAGTAAATAAAAGTTCTACACATTTAATCATACAAACGACCAGGCAGAAATTTAAATTAATTATGGATAATTTGTGTTCTATTTATGCCGGCATTAATAAAGTCTCTAAGCCTTGTCATAATTCACTATGTAAATGTTAATGCGCAATGGTTAATCTGATGGAAAATGCGCATTTAATATAATTTCCCGCAAGACTAAACGACCGTTTAGTGCTTTGACGGTGGTGATGCATGCTTTTTAGAATTAAACACTCTTTAATTATTTAAACTTTAATTAAACTCCAAGTTATGGCATGACATTTTAAACGGTAGCATTCTCCACATTGTATGTTATTTGCAATTATCCTCAAACCACTTGTGGATAAATCGTTCGAAATTGGTGTTCAAATTATTTATGATCAAATTGTTCTCATGATAAAGTTAATTAATTATCCATGCATTTAGCTACAGAGCCTTGTTACCGGAAGCGAAACTTGCTCTGCCCAATGTCGTTGCACATCTCCCTTTAGGAATATAAACATTCGACAACGTTGATTTTAATAGTAATTTGTTTAACTATTTATTATTTAATTCTCTAGCATGGAAAATTGAGGTTATATATTATTGCAGTCTGAACTTATTAACTCATTATGTATGAAAGAATATTTCAAAGTCCTTCTCTCAAGCATTAAGCGTATCCAAATACATTTCATTCGAAGAAGTTTACATGATCAGCATATTTTTATGCGTTATACAAATCGTTAACAAGTGAGGTGGTGATGCTTTGGCAACGTGTGCGATTCTCACTAGGGAGGTCCCGGGTTCGATCCCCGATGACCGCGTACTCTGACTTGGGCTCTTCCGTGGTTTTCCCTTGTCACTTAGACAAATATGCGTGCTTAACTTCATTCCACAAACGTTTCCAAGCTGAGGTAGAATACTTTTTTAAACTGGAATGACTTAACATCAGAGGAACTTACAGTAAAGCAAATCACACACCATCACAACTGGGCACCTGGGGAAAATCATTTATCTGCAGTAATATTAAGAATATTTTGAATTTTGAAATCACTTCTCACATCATCATGCAGTTGATTTAAGCTTACAGTAGGCAAGGTAAACGAAGTAAATGGTTCTCCAACTATAGTATAGAAGCCATGTACTTCATTTCAAAGAAAAATAGATTAGCCAAATGGATGCCGGATACATCACAAAGAAACGAGCGAGTCCTGTCCAGCAGTGCATGACAGCTTAAGATGAGCTGAACATATCTCGAAAGTGTTTCATCGGTTCAACATGCCAAAGTAAACAAAGCAATATTAACAGGTAGACTCAACAAATATTTTAAACAAGACCTACTGCATTAAAAGTAAACCATGCAGGTATGTTTACTTGGATTCTTGAGTGAATTTCAATAACCATGCTTGTGGCTTGCGGATGTTTATACGTAATTCGGACTATAGCTGTGGCAACGCACCCAAGATCACTGCGCAGTCAATCTAGTCTATCACTGAAATTATTGCAGAAACAAAATGTGCCTTACGATACTGATACATGACAAAATATAAACTTCTCAGCTTAACATTTCGTCGTGGAGTCATCTTCACAAATGTAGGGAATTTTAAATATAGAAAGTCTAATTTGAAGTAAAATACAGAGATTGAGCATGAAAGTAAATCCGAAATCTATCATTATAGTTCTAAAACGCAAGCAAAAGCTAAAACATGTACTAATTGCCGAGTATTAACAGCTAAGGACGCGATAGACGCCGGGCAATAGGAACTGTAAACAGATAAGCACCACACTTTCAGTGTACAGGTGACAAAGCCATGAGGAATATTGGAAACATGAAACTGCCGAGTTGTTCACGCGAGCGTATCGCACGTACACGGCGAGACAGTGTGGGTACATTGTTCAAATGCAATCATGTCTTCAGTACAACGTGTCATATATCGGAAGATGCGAGAGGTAATCAATTTGTGTTGCATTACCGACTGTACGCCAAGTTACTAGTATTTCGCTGTTTTAATAAATAAGATAACAAGCGATCGTAGCGCTTGACAAACAAGGCCTGGAGCCTTGCTAGGTAATATCTGCAGTAAATAAATGTTTCTCCATCTCGTTCTGGAATTCTGTGGAAATTTGCTACGACTATATAAGCGAGCGCTCTCGCGAATTAAGTCAGTGAGTCCCGCGGAGTTAGTTAAGTGAGCAATTCAGCGAGTGACGGAGATTATCGTTCTCCGAGCGAGTTTGTGACGACTGTGATGACTTGCAGTGCGTACTGTTACTACGAAGCATTAGAGACGTCTGATGTTTGACTTCCCAAGTGAACAGTGAGAAGAAGATGCTACGTCGTGCAGGTGCTTCATTTAGTCGCGAGGAAAGTTGACTGACAGTGAAGACCAAGTAAACTGGTAGTTTTAAAACTGGAGGAAGTTCATTATTTGGATTACTGCAACTTATTTAAAAGATTAAGATTTATCAATGGAACCGTGAGGAACAATTTTAATGACTCGCGTCTACAGGGAGGAGACATGCCGTTTGATTCGTCGACTAAAGGTACTTCAAAAGCACAAATCTTCTCTTTAATCATCGCTACCATTTTAAAACAGCTGCCTCAAACCGTATCTACAACCCCTGCGAACGCGCTCTACTTCAAGAACGTGCAGCGCCGCTGAGGATGTCCACCGCAGGTTTAGACAAAAAGTCTGAAACACAATCTCCAGCAGACCACGGCAAAACTGCCCGTAAGATATTTCATCTTATAATTTCGACGCCGGCCGTGTAAGTCTACGTATTTTAATGACAATTGAGTCGGTCCCTTTCATCTTTGTCTTTTTCTCCCCAGAATAATTGACATTGAAGCAAATATTATGTTATTGTTTCTCATTTATTTCTAGATTTAATTTCCTTTTCTCTACTCGTTTCAGATTCATCTAGTATATTCAAATCCTGTAAATGTTGAAAAATATTAAATTACCCTGAATTAAAACTAGCTGTGTATACGTATAGTTACTTGCAATAACAAATAACACATTTAGGTAATTGTACTAAAACGCAAGCATTCAGTAGCTTAAAGTAAAACCACAGTATCCTGGTGAAGGCACTAACGAGATAAATTACTCTGAGACTAAAATGCTGCCTGTAGCAGTTTAAAGTACGAGCTCTGGTTTACTTGCATCAATTATTTATCTTTGTTCTTAGCGTAATCAAACAAGATAGCCCGACTTCTGAGGCGAGCATTCAAGTGTGGAAAATATAGCGTGAAAGAAAAGAAAAAAAAGACATTTAGAAGAAGAACAAGAAGGTACTGGTGTTTGTACAAATTCTAGCTAAACTCAGTTACCGACTGCAAGTTTCGTGTCTTCAGTGGACTTTACTTCTGATGCACTTTCTTCTAAAGTTAGGTGGTTCTATCTTAGTCCAAATGACTGACCTTGTAGTAAATACTTACGCAACTCTTTTATTGTCTCTATCACTATCTTAGTGGAACAGTATTCCCCCCAAAAATTAATAACGATATTTCACCAAAAATACATATATTGAGGCCCCCAAGTCCTAACCCGTCCCAGAAACGCTCTTTTAGAACTGTTCGCCATCTGTGAGCAGCTTATGGTAAATAAAAAACTTGGTATCTAAGCTTAGAATCTTCCAAAAATACGATATGATGGTTTCCAAGAAAATCCCAGTACTTAAATTATTATCTACTTTGCATGAAAGGTTTCTCAAGCTTTTAAATTGTCTAAAAAATAACACAAACAGTTTTGATTGAATCACCGTCCGTTTGAGATATTTATGTACAGAACCAGACCTCCAACTCTCTTGAAGCTAAGAATTTACAAACGACTGTGTTGTGTACTTGGGGGAGGCGGGGGGGGGGGGGGGTGGGACTGTGTACGAAAGAGTTTGCGCAGTAGCAAATGCAGTGCGCGTTAAAGTATATACATACTTCCAAGTTAGTCAGCTGTAGTTGCACGTGCATATGTGAACTTGCTTGATGTTTAGCAGTCAATTTCATAGTTATGATAATACCCAGCTATTAATCGCCTCCCCTTGTGCAACCATCTTAGTGATGGTTTAGTACAGGATGGACAGCGGAGAGGGACAACTCGTGTACAGTGACCTAGATAGGTCTATGTGGCTAACGGCCCCGAGCTCGAAGACACGCTGAAGCTGCCATTTTGCCATCTATCCGGCACCACCATGCGCCGCGAACTAGAAGCACACCTAAAATATGTGAAGGAAACGGTATGAAACGAAAATCATGGAAAGGAAATTATGTTAACATTATGAAGTAAGTAGAATATGACTACTTGATTACCATAGACATCAACCATAAAATGGATATTTTAGAAAGAGAATTAAAAGCTGCACAAATAGCGGCAATTACCTAAATTAAAAAGAAATTAAGAGAACCTGAAGAATTGACAGATAATATACATATACTCAGGAGCATTCCTCAAAATAAACGGGTCACAGATACCAGGTGTAACAACTTACCTTCTGATAAAAGCATGATAAAGGATATATAACTAAATAGGTTGCTATAATAAGTCCCCAAGAAGGTTGCAAAAAAGATACAGAACAATTCCATGAACAGCTACAGAATGGAACTTACATAGTGAACACTAATAAGGACATAGGGCAGAGGGTTTAAATCAAGAGTAGGTAACCAACAATTCCAGGAATAGTAGCCCATAAAAGCAAACAAGTAATAAACAATAATGGGAAGCAACTGAGAGACTTCTGTGCATACAATACCTTAAAATAATGAGCATATTTTTCGAACATAAGGAGATCCACAAGATAACATGGAGTGCAGTAAATATCAGCATATGATTAAATAATTGCTAATACAAGGATAGCCCCAATGACTGAAGATACAAGGGTTTACACGAGATAATATAGTTTTGTGGTTGCAAAAACATCCCAGCACTAGGAGGAAACTAAAAACGGTAAAGAATATTAAACAAACATACAAAACCACGCTGCTTAAACAAGAGAGTAAGAAGTACCATAATCACAATATATTATATATTTTAGTGGAAGAAAAGCCACTAATTTGGAATGAAAAATTAAGAAATAATACTTCAAACAATTGTAGAAGTTATAAGGAAGAAAAATAAAAAAAATAAAAAAAAATAAAAAAAAAATACAGGAAAAAATTGAGAATATAGATTTCAGAGACGTCACAATATATTGAAAATAAGAAATCCCATTTAAGATGTTCCAATATTGAAAGAAAAATTGAATACAAAATGGCGTACATTAGTCAAACGAGAAGTAAAGAAGCTGTATCTTGTAAGCTGGGATAAATATATAAGTCACTTGGTACATGATTTACATGGAGCTCAAGTTTATGCTTATAAAATACTAAAATCACTCAGTGCAAGCGCGAAATATAAGTTGCAATTAAACCAATATATAAGAGATTAATGACTATAGTTTTATATAGAATGATGCGAAAAAATAGAGAAGCCGGAAAAAATAATATAAAAGCAGAAAAAGTTAACAAGGATCCCATTACGTTAGAAGAAATGTTAAGCGCACTGTAGAGTTTTGAGCTTAAGTAATTCTCTGGGATAGATAAGATAAATACTGAGGTCTTTAAAAATGCAGCCTATCACTTTCTCAATTTAATACACGTGTGTTTGGTTTTATGAATGTAATATTATGTGCAATAATGTTGGTCTAGGTGGCTCATTTGGTTAGGAGCTGGCCTACTGATGCGGGTTCAAACCCAAATCGATGGTTTTTAAGTGTGCTTAAAAGTGGCAGCCTTTATCAGTTAACTTACTGGCATGTAAAGTTCCTGAGGAATGAAATTCTGGCATGCCGGCGGCTCTGATATAAAGCGCCCTTAACACACAAAACATTCTTAAGTATTGTATTACAATAACAGTTCACATATTTAAAAACTTTAATAAATATAGAGGTATAAGTTTATTGGGGACTTGTTATAAATTATATGCAAAAATAGTAACAGTACTTAAACAAAATATCATAAGTAATAATTTGGATTAAAATACTATATGTTTAAGGTATTTTAATGACAAATTAAATATATATCTTGAATTGTCTGGGACTGGGTTCTAAAGTTTTCTTCATTATGGATGTCTTTTGCATAACTAGTAAACAGTACGAGATAAGATAAAATGTTGCTGTACAAAAAGTAGATCTCGTTGAAACACGTCAAAAAACTTTTCTGGAGCTAACCATTTCCGGGATAATGCTTGTTCTCCATTTAAATTTTTGTATATGCATACTTTTCTCAAATAGGTACTATTCATATTTTTTATCCCTTGACCATCCACAGGGGACGGAATGTCAAAGTCAATGGCCACCAACTCTTAGAAGATTCGACAACCGCTTAAAGTTTGTGTATTCTTCTATTTCCATTGCATCTAAAAGGAAATATTCAATGAGTCACTCTCTATAAATGTTTACTTCGATTATTACGAAGGCGATACACGAATAAATACTTGTAGGAAGATTTTGTACAAAAGTAGAGAAACTCATGTGAGTGCAACACATTAGATATGTGTATTTATATCCCTTTAACCTTTATTTATTTTGAAAACGCGCAATATATTTTATTTATTTTATTTCACTTTTATTTACAATTATTGTGATTAATTTTTCATCAATTTTATGCCAATACATATTCCCTCTTCATATGTTTGTCGTTAAAATGCTACAAAATTCTAAATTGCAAATACATAAACGCTACAAAATGCTAAATGTAAAAATCACAATGTTATATTTATAATTTCAAGACCCTAAAAGAATCAGCTCTAAACATTAAGTATCTACCTTCATGAAGGAGAGCAATGATACCGATATTTGTTTTACTTTTGGGGACAAAGTTTTGCTAAAGCAAGAGAAAACACAATTGCAAATGATAATCCAACTCCACACATGCGATTCATCAGCTCACGTTGCTATATGCCTGTCGTGAACATTCTGATCCTTAATGAGTAATGGAGTCTTGAGAGGCGTATCCTTTCATTATGTACGAGACAATTGCTGCACAAGTTTCATGTCTTACCAGTCCTTTGCAGACAACAGTCGATGTCTTATTTTTTGCGGCAGTTGTGTCTTCAGTTATGTTTCTCTCATCGTTTTGTGTGCATACAGTTTACTCTGTCAAATGGCATGCGAATATCTCTTCCATTTGGTGACCTTAATCTGCTTTGGTTATTAAAAGAGTTGTCTGTTTCAGTTTTCTAGCTATATCTTCTGGTTTGATGGTGTAACAAAACTTTCAAATACAAGAGCATTACACTTTAATACTTACCAGAACTGCCCAAGATGCGATTTAAAACCTTTGTGTGCGCAATCATATAACTTTGTCCCTCATTTTTTCGGTTTTCTTCATTATTCTTTTCTGAGTTTCATGCCCTCTACGATTTTAAGCAACTCTTGTCTTTGTAGACAACAATTAGAAAGTTGCATCAGGCTTAAAACATTCTGATGCCACATTCAGTCATATTTGCCTTCCCATTATTTGTCACTTATTTTTATATATTTTGCACATACTATTTGTTCAGAAACACACGTTATCTGTTTTGTTAATCATATAAATGTTTGTAAAAGTGGTTTCGTTACACATTTCGGCTTAGATATATGTGGTATGCAAGAAACTAAAACGATAGTCAAATGTTTAGAAGGAAGTCCTGTGTATTGTGGTTTTGAAATGTTATACTCTTTATCAAATGAAAAACAAAAGACAGGTTACTTATAATCAATTAAAGTATTTACGAATGACTATTTTATACGTATTGGCATTACACTTTCACATACCAACTATCATTCTTTTCTTCAGTCAGTGTCGCCACCTTATGCCATAAATTACTGGAAAGCAAATTATTATACATTACAGTCTATTAAATCAAAACGTCACTCCGCTTCAATTTGACAACTGTGTTTTAACAATTTTTCTATTAATAATTAACGTATTTTTCCAAAGGAAGGGGTGTTTATTAATGTTAAAAATAAAGCGAGATTTATTTGAGATTATAAACTTATTTTCTGTTATAACAACAAGAGACGATCGAAAAACATAATTCTTGGATTTCCTTTTCCTCAGCAGTGCTAAGTAAGCGAAACTACACTAATCCAAGTGAATATATTTTATGTTACCTTCTATACATTTAACCTTTTCTGGTCAAACCTTTGAGACATAGTATTTAAATTCATATTTTATTTATGAAATAGTCCAGATAAAAATTATTCAATGGCCTGACCTTCCCAAATAAATTCTCTCGCTCCATTTGAGAATTTATCGGTTAGAACATATCTCTTATGATATTACTTGTGACAGAACATTGAGAAATTTAAACGAAAACGAGTAAGTATCTCAATATGCATAAGTTTTGTTACCAAGCTTTTTATTGTACTCAAATGATGTAAAGATTTTTTTGCCTCTCTTTTGTGCTTTATCAGTTACAAATAATTATACACAATCATTCCGATTGAAGAGGACTTCCCAGGTTATTTAAATATCTCATCAATCTAACATCACATCCTTTAGATGTTTATATAATGATTTTATCTTTTCTCCAAACAGTGTGTGATCTTAAAGATTTCAACTGCGTTTTTAATGTACTCAGTTAAAATGAGGCAATTTCGAAGGTTTTGGCAATCCTGTAGTTAACTGCACAGGAAGATCCAGGATTCCTTTAGCAAGGGACTATTGACGTTAATTTAAATTGGAAACAACTCATAACAACATGCTTTTCATTCAGTGTCCTCAAAACATGTATTTGCAGTGAAATGTTGATATCGACTTTTGGTGGAATGAACTACTCCCTCTGTTTATTACGTATATACGTGGTAGAAAAAGTAAAAAGTAAATCTGATGTGTTGCACTCATATGACTTTCTCTAGTGTTACAGAAGCTATACTTATAAACACTTACTGCTCTGTCTACTTCAGGTTAGTCGAGATAAACATTTACAGAAATTATCTTATTGCTGACCGTCTCGTAGGTGCAAGGGGAATACAGCAGGCTTTAAGCGATAGTCAAATGTATTAAGAGTAGTCGCCATATGATGACTTCAAAATCCTGTTCTCTTTGCATGATCAAGAGTTAAAACATGAATAACGTCTTCCGTTTGAACGGTCCATACATATTGCAAAATTCAGACAAATAACAAGGAATATCCCCGAATTACTACATAAAACGATTAAATGTCATAAATTGTGAGTTTTAACGAGACCTAAATCTTTTGTACAGTAAGATTTGGTATATCTCTTACAGTTTACCAGTTATACAAAAGTCATCAAGAATAAGCTGGACTACAAGTGCTATAGCCAGAAAACTCAAAATATAAATTTCATTTGCCCAAAAATATCTTAAACATAAGGCGTTTTAATTAAAAACATTAGAACCAGTTTTGAGAAAAATACAATTTCTGACAACTTTTCCATGTAAAGGTTAGTTTAGGGTGGAGGAATCTTGTTGAGAGTTAAATTTAAAGTTAAATACCAACTTTGGTTTTTAACCAACTGTTAGTTTTTTAGTTATGATGCTCACATACAGACACACAGACCACACACGGACAATCTTTTAAAATGCCTTTTTTGGATTCAGGGGACCTCAAAACATATATTTCCAGTGAAATCTCGATATCGATTTTTTTTGGCAGAGTACAGAACTTTCCCTACTTACTATGCCTAGAAAAGAAAGTAATAAACCAATAAATAAATAGACACAAACAAAGAAACACTGAGGGATAGCAAGAAATTAGAAACAGCTGCAAGTTGTTGCACGTGTTCTGTAACCTGGTTTAGAAACTTAAACACTGGTTTTGAAGAAACTCATGGATCCAAATTTAGTTCAGAATAATGTGCTGTCTTAATGCAATTACTTGCCCAGTGTATTTTGTAAATAATTATTCAGGATTAAAGAATATAAGGGAACATATTGTCGCCGCTGTATTAAAGCGCCGTTTAAACCTCATGCTTTAGCAGTAAACAGTTAACAAAGGCGCCCTTGCTCAAGATGTAAAGCGTAATTGGCAATTAGGGACATTCCGCCAGGAAAGTTATGGGTCGAGGAAGCAGTTGCAGATAACATCTTCACATTTAGTAACCAGCCCAATAACATTAGCGGCTTGATTTTCAACGCAAAGGGGAGGAGATGCAGGCACAATAATTCCCGCGTTCTATCTCTCTCTCACATTACAGCGAATATACACTACCTATTATGTAGTTCTGATATCCACTTTAGTCCACTTCTATAATCAGTAGGACATGTAGATTCAGTTCGAATTGAATCCTAATTCGATCCTACTCGAGATGAGGATCGCAGGAGTATGGTACTAGTGTTTCTATTTAAAAAGGAATCGGAAGCAAATTTTGTCGCAAACGAATAAGTGCAGTTCATTTCCCTCCTACCATTCAAACTAAGAAATAATCCTTAGACTATATAATTTCACATAAAATTTGGTAAAAGAAGGAAATCAAAAGTCTAAAATAAAAATCTAAAAATCTAAAATAAACCTCCTGCAGTTTTCACTTAAACAGTGTCCTATATTGCGAAGAGGTACACTTAATGTCATGTAATGATTGCAAAGTGTAGGTAAATACTTGATGTAAAATTCATGTCCTTTGTTATTCTCAGGTGAACTGTTTCCCTTCATTGATTGCACACAATAGCATATTTTTATGTAGAACTGCAACGCACCAGGACCCACTACACACTAATATTCTCTAGAATACAGTTAGCTTGAAGTAATCCGTTTCTCTCCCATTGGTATCCAAGTTTCACTGCCTAATAGTGACCCATTTCATGTTAGTCGTTTAGTAAAAAAATTCTGATAAATTAATACCAACGTAATTAATATCAAAACAATTTCAACAATTCAATCCGAATATTTAATAATATTGTAGATATCGACTAATTAATGTGGTATAATTCATATGCATATATTGTCTGGTTAAAAGCATGTAAATAAATGCTAACATTACCCAATATAATATCCGGCTGTTAATAATTTCCAATGTTTAATGGTAGTGAATTTACAATGAATCGAAAATAAATATTAGCTTTTTAAGTTTTATTTACTATTCATTGGTAGGAAACAATCGACTAAGACTCAAAACCTGCATATTTTTCAACAAATCCACGGCCGCCAGGAATCAGTCACAGTGCTATAAAAGAAGTGTAGTCAGTGGCGTGATTACCTTCGAAGTAAGGCTAATTTTACCAAAACATAAAAGCAACTGGCTCTATAGGTATTTGTTGTTCCCCAATGTACGCTCTTTTGACTTTTCGTATATTGTGAGAGTGTAGTCATATTGATCGTTACAGTGTATTTTAATCCATCAGAGTAATATCTATTCTGCTTTCAGTAAATTTGAAATTCTAATCCTTTGTTAAATTAAATTCTTCAATTATTAAAACATTATTGTTGGATTGAATATCATTATTATTTAAAAATTTTGTTATATTGATTCCCCTCAGGTATCGAAAGGAAGCTGTCGCCAAAGTAAATTTAAAATATTAACTCCGTTACTTTTAACAAATTTTAAGAAATTATAGCCCTAATTTAAATCTTTTTATACATTTTGAAATAAATGTGAGCAGGTTTGAAGCAAAACTTACATTTATGTAGGATGAAATCCGCTCTTCCATAAAAATTGTTTATTTCATTCAAGGAAATAAAGCTCAACTTTCCAGCTTGCTGCGTCTTAAAATTTAAGATATACAATACGTTTAGATAAATAATCAGAAATCACCTAGTTTTGTTCCAAAATGCCGTTTAGTGGTTGCATAAGATTAGTGGAGCATTTTTTGACTTGCTTTTAATAACGACTTAAAAGTTGAATTATAGTCTATGGAATATGTTTTTCAAGAATAATTCTAATATGAAGTACTTTTTCTCAAAAATACAAGAAAAAAGCGTATAAGAATATAAAATGCATGTTTTGCATGTGCCATGCCTAAATAATGCATTAGGAAGTTTAGAGAGTAGAATCGGCGTATCATTTGAAAGCTGCAGATAATGTATAATTATTGTTTGTTTCTGTTTAGTGAATATTCCGTCACATTCCAATATTTATGTGATAGAATATACAATGACCAGTAATCACGCACTTATAATCAGCTGATTTCCATATAACCGTACGTTTGAATAGAAAACCTGTACAAAAGGCTGAACGATGTTCATTTCCATTGATAACAATCCGATCAGTTGTAATGGATCCAATGTAACGTGTTACATTTTTAACGGAGAGAATAGCACAACATAAAAATATGCCACTTGTAATTTTAAAAGTAGAAAGAGTTTATGGATGAGGAAATATTAGACACATTTGCTCACCGTAATACATATTTCTGAGATGAAATATACAGGGTATACAAGAACTATTTTGTTAAACTTTGATAACGTATCATAGTAATTTAGACTAAGATGAAGCAAATAGGGTATCTAACCACGCGATGGTTTTTTCACTTCATTCGCTCCTCCTGTATGCTTGTGAAGGAGTAGAGTGAGACTGAACGACGGAGATATCGCGTCTCACTTTTCCTGAAGCAAACTGAAGGTGCAACTCAAGTTCACAAATTATATTATATTCACTCTTCATTATTTTAGCAGATCATTAAGCGATATGTACAATGAAAACCTTTCTCCCCGACACACAGTCGCACATAAGATACTTGAGCTGCTGATGCCTATGCAAACCCATCCCCGTGGTTCTGGAAGATAAAGGAGTGATTTACGGTATTTGTGCATACGCAGATATAAAATGAATTTGCGTGACAAATATAAAATTACGAAAACTCATTTTTACGGAAAATGTACAACAGTTACCATTAAACTGACACAAAGGATTTCTGCGTTTTCAAAGATTTGTTTTCTTCATCTGATTACCCTCCCCATATGGAGTTCTTACACTCCTAGGACAAAGATAATACATAAGTATTAAACATATTTGGAGCTGAGAGGGGTCACATAAAGCATAAAGCTTGAAACATTTCTTAGTATTATAAGATCCATGATCTTAAAAATATGTACTATTTGTCTAATAATCCTCTTTCTCTACTGGTCTAAAATTATAACTTGATTCCATGTAAGGGGGAAAAAAACTGGTTAAAATTAACATCAACTACATGTTCGGTCTAAAATATTATAGTGCTTTTTGTGCTGCAAGCGCCATACAGCAACTTTAAATTCAGGATTAGAATGATTAGATCCTAGTGCTATATACCTTACCCTAGCTGTTCTTTTTCTGTTCATGAGATATTTTTTAAAAACTCAAGAACAACAGTTTCAATCCAAGAGTATGTGTGCTATATGGAATTTTACACAGAAATCGTGGATTTGTTAAATTGTGCGTAATTAAAGATCTGTTGATCTGTTCACCTAAAATAACAAAATACATGAACTGCACAAGTATTTACTCTAAATCAAATCATGTACATCTTCTCGCAATACAGACGGTGTTTAATTGAAAACTGCAAGAGATTTACTCTTGAAATTTGGAAATGCGCTGTAGCCCATCGTACTGCTAATTCTGCAATCATGAAAACATACCACGAAGAAACAATGTACCAATATTGTTGTATAAGTTTCAGTGTATAAAGTATATATTTATCTTTCGTCAACTAATTATACATATAATTAGTTATATCGCATACTACTTCCAATATGTCTAAACTATCCCAACTTTTTAGACAGCTGCATGAAATATTCTTTGAGGGAAAACCTTTTAGATTTTAGTTGCTCTTTAAAAAGGATTAATCACTTACTCATACTTTTCATTCGATACGTAAAATAATTTTGGTTACGTACACAATCAAGTTTATTTGCTACATGAGTGGTTGCAACCGGGACCGACGTCTAATGATAAGCATTTCAATTGCAATTATATACTTGGAAATACCTAATTCAGAATATTAATCTACAAGAAGCATAGTTTATTAATGAGAGAAAAGATCCTAAAGTCAACATTTCTATGATTTTTTTGAAAAATTTCACAGGTTAGTCCCCTTGTGATCTGCACTGGGCTATTTTCTACACACTACTATACTACAAGCCCTTTCAGAAATACCCCCTATAATATGGATGGTAAATAAATAGTACAATTTCTTCAGTTTTTTCCCAAAACCATCTTTCCGTAGGTGTATGCAATGTTTTATCATGTATCATAATTAGCAGGCATAGAAACTCTGAGTTACTTAGCTTCAAGTTACATACATTGAAACCAAAGACCGCAAAACAACAATGGCCAAGGCCCATGATAGGTGAAAACCGATCCGAATGCCCAAGCGCTGTCTGAAAACGTCCAAATTGGTATGAGGTTTGCTACTGGCGACCTCCATGCCTATAATCCACTGACAGCTCAGTAGTATTCCTTCAATCCTGGTTTTAACACCTGGATATTCCTACGCCCAATAATTACCCTATGCTAGTAGACATCCATTTACACAGAGTGCAATTCCAAACCTTACACATTTTCAGTGCAAATATCTGAGGGTTACTCACCTCTCTTTCTGTTAATGTAACCGCAGTTTTAATTACAACAATACCCATGTCTGCAGTTGCATTAAAAACTGCTTTGTCTGCCTCAGAGAAATGTTTACTTCTCTTCTTGTTTACATTTAATAAATTCTAAATGTCTGTTTTTTATTATAAAAACTACAAGAGTGGTGCCATTGGCAACTGTTCTCGTAACTGCGCGAGTCGTTTTCATTTGTTTAGAGCATCGCTATGTGCCAAATGTGCAATCATTTGTTGCTTAAATAAAGAATATGTTTACAGATCCGTTACTATAACAAAACTAATATAATGAAAGTTACAGGAAAGGTAACATAAAAATATTAAATCCTCCAATAGGTTTGAGGCTGGAATTTACTGATAAAACCTCCATGGAGGAAAACCAGAACTTTATTGTTTCCATTCCTACTTTGGTTGAACAATTTTATAGTAAAATTTTGCAGTACAGTTATAATTAACTTAAGAAAGTGAATGAATTGGGAAACTTTTGTCCTGAAATTTTCCAACTACGTATATCGCTATGACTCAAGATAACTCTCAATAATCTAATTTCCCCACAATCAAGGTGAGCGTTTTAATTTTATTCAGACGTTATCTCTTTGTGCAATGCTTTTCTTTCTCAGCTAAAGCTGATCTTATGTTTCTAAAATAAATCTCTTCTGGAAATGAAAATGCGTGAAATGAATTGTAAATGTCGATTTAATTTCTTACCAAAGATAATTCAAGCTACTCTCTTTTCAATTAACTATCCAAATTTCGCTCTTAAATTTTTCACATCGTGTATAAGCATTTGTTAATGTGTAGTGCATTTTAAGCCTTCTGTTAAGAATAAATACATAACAAGTTCAGACATTTTGTAATTTCCCCCTTTCTAAGAAACTTCATAGTCTATGGGATCCAGTATTTTATTATTGATCTATGAATTATTATACGAAGTATGTTGTCCCTTTGGCTTTGGTGTTTATAGGGTTCTTTAAACGCTACCCTAAGGTTTTTATTACACGAGAGAGCAGGTTAAATTTTTTTCAAAAGCGTTCGCCAGTCAGTATTGTTTTTTCCAAACGTTATTTCCAGATTCTACTGAGAGGACAAAGTATTTTAACAATCTTACTTTTCTTACTTAGGGGAGTGGGTGTCTCTAACGTTAACTCTTCTTCTGCTTCCTCTGATTACCTTCCCAGTGTGGAGGACTTAACCCCCTAGGACTCGCAAGGCTATGCCTAGGATCAGAGGTCTGTTGGGGAGCAGACGAACCTATGGACCGGACAGAGTGCAGACCTGCAGGCGGGTGGGTCAGTCAAGCACCGGGCATTAGAGTGAGGAAGGGGATGATGTGACATGTAGGCGAAATGGGTGATGGAAAGGTGATGATGGAGCAGTTGGTGGAATGAGTGGCGGGGGAAACCTGAGAACCCAAAGAAAATCCAACCAGACGAAGCTTCGTCCACCACGAATACCACATGCGGGTCCCTGGGATCGAACCCGGACCACCTTTGCGATAGGTGAACGGTCTAACTGTTCGGCAACGGCACTACGTTAATTCAACAATTAATATTTAAATAAATACAAAATTATATACATAGGTAAGGCTTCTTTTAATGGCACACATTCTCAAAGGACTCCCCTACAGTAACGAAAAATTATGCTCCATAGAATAATCTGATTGTTTTAATTTTATCGAAATGCTCCAGTATCATAGCCCTCGGATACTGTCACGACGAATAAAACAAATATCTTTTATTTTCTGCAACTGCTCTGAGGAGAAATGCTTGAATTTTGGAAGAACTTATTATGACTTTAAACATTAGTTTCATAGGAATTTTGTTAGCAGTAAGTATAAATTAAATTCATTGTTTCCCACTGTCCACAAGGGAATATTTTTACGAGGTGGTTGCAAATCATGGAAATTGGTCCTCTGTTCAGTGGATCACAAATAACCTGAAATGCAGTATTCATCACAGTTATTTCTAGTGCGTTCTTTAAAATAGTCAATAATATATTCAAGTTATAAATAAAGAAATTTTATCTTTAAGTCTCAGTATCAAATGATAAAATTAAAACAAGAAAATCAAAATCTTAAAGATATATAAATTAGGGATCAAGTACAAAAGAGGTCACAGACGAAATTCATGTATGTGGGCTTGCAAGCTAGAAAATGATAAAGTAAATACTTCCACATTACCGCTGGTTAGGAAACCAACCTCCCCATAGCGAGAGTTTACATTAACTACGTAACAAAAAGTCGGGAACCTGTCGAGACACACAGTCAATGTATTCAAATTGCTTCACTTATTCCTACGTCTATGCAAGCATTCCATGAACCGTGAAAACGTAAATTTACATCATATGCACTATCAATCTATCAATAAAAACGCGTGGTTCTATGTCAAATAGAGGCATTTACATATGTGAGGAAAAACGGAGTGCTTGGATAGTAAAACATGACGCAGATAAACTAAGCATTATGTATACTAGAGCTAGGCAAACATGCACTGTCGTGCGCTGTTTACACCATTATTGAACACATTTGTTAGTCTGTAAAAGTATATAGTGTCGATAATTTGATCCTAACGACACCTGAAAAGTGTCAAATCATAAACTTATAGTAACATATAGACTAACTAAAATAATTACTCAAAAAGTAATTATAATAGGATGAAGATAACGTTTAACAATTGAAAAAAAAAACAGTTTGAAGTGAAATATACATACATTTTGGTACACCTCAACAAAATTTAACTGTAAAATTATTTGTCTCAGGGCCGGTATTATAAAGGAGGTTTAAACTCCCAGGAAGGTTTAAAATATATTTAAGGGTTTCTTTCGTTTTATAAACGCTAATCTTCGGTTTAACTTACGTTTAACTTTATTTGAATTCATATATCTGCCGTTTAACAACAGTTTAACGCAATGTGTAATATGGCAGTCCTAGCAGTACATGTGGATACTGTGGAGTTATTTGAGGAATCGCTATTGTGAAACACCTCAAGGACCCAAAACGTTCTTAAACAGACCTATCACTTTGAGATGTAGAAATACCATGCCTTTTTAAACACATTTAGACAAACAGTTGTAACCTCGTTACGTCAGATCTGAAACTGGATATAGAAATTGATGAGAAGGCATAAACCATAAAATCATAATATACTTAAATGTTGGATTGTTGTTAACAACAATAATATACGTAGTAGACAAAGTAAAAATATAAACAAGAGTAACTATTGTTTTCCACTCAAAAATTCGATGTCGAGAATTCACCGGAAATATATGCTTTGAGGCACCCTGAATCCAAAAAAAAGCATTTTTAGAAAAAGGTACGCGTGTGTGTGTGGGTAAGTGGGTGAGTGGGTGGGTGTGGGTATGTGTCTGTCAGTCTGTAGGCAGCATAACTCAAAAACGAAAAGTCGGTTGAAAACCAAACTTGGTATTTAAGTTTAATGTATTTTAAGGATGTGACACGAAGATTTTGAAGAAAATGGCGCCACCCTAAACTACCCTTTATATGGAACATTTTTCAAAAATTTAGATTTTCTTGAAAATGGCTCCAACGATTTTAATTAAAATGTCATATGTTTGAGATATTTTGATGGCAGATGAAACGCACATCTCGAATTTTCTGGCTATAGCCTATGTAGTCCTGTTTAGTCTGGATGACTTTTGCCTAGAGTCAGACGCCTGTCAGGGAGCACAGGAACCTCTGGACCAGACAGAGCGAAGACCAGGAAGCAGGTGATCAGTCAAGCACCAGGTATGACAGTGAGGAAGAGGATGATTGAAATGCAGGTGAAATGGATGATTGGAAAGGTGATAATGGAACAATTGGTGGAACGAGTGGTGGGGGGAACCGGAGAATCCAGAGAAAACCCGCCCTGACTCCGCTTCGTCACCACGAATACTACACGGGGGTCGCTTGAGATCGAACCCGGGCCGCCTAGGTGGTAGACGAGCGCTTTAACCGTTCTGCCACGGCGCCACCTAATATCGAACACAATCATGGATAATGAATGATATAAAATGTTGAGCATGTTTAAAACTTGCTGTGAGTACCGACAGTACAATAATCATGAATATCGTGTTCCGGTTACTGTATAACAAAATTTAATTAACAGTACTAAAACGAAAAGAAATGTCTCGTAGATAAATTACACGAAGCCCATCAGGTACACCGGCAGCTTCGCCACACATTTTCCCAGCGAGCTTGGAAATGTATCCAAGATGAAGGATTGAAGTTCACAAATTCATCACCTTTCAGTTGAAGAATAGGCGCACCAATCGGCACATTATTTGATCTTATACCATGTAAGTAAAGCCTTCTCATATCTGTGTGCTCATATGATCTCTCCCGCTTCATTTTTAAATAAACGTCTTGGAAGAGAGACTATTTCCTCCAAATTGTAGTATCCATTCATTGTGAGACATCCAATTCCTCTGCAATGCTCACGTTCGCTTCTCCATGTTTTAATCGCCATATAAGTGCGACTTTTCTTCAACATTAAATAATTACCTCTTTTTTGCGACCTCTTTAAATCGATGGTTGCATTGACTTTTAACACACATACTAATTTGAAACCTACAATATACAGAAAACAAGAGCTTGAAAATAAGCGTTATTTAAAATCCCCAAATACGTAACAAACAAAAATGAACATTTGAGGTCACAGCCGAAAATGTAATTAAAATACGTCGTTTTACAGGATAAACTGCAATATGCGACACAAAGTAAGCGATTTTTAAAATAGAGTACTTAGATAGGATTTATACGGGACCGTTAAATTTCGCGGTTATATGTCGTTAAAAGCGATGTCGCTATAACCGGCTTTGACTGTAATTGCTTTTTAATTCTTATAAGTGGCAAAATGGAATAAAAGGTCAAATGGTCTTGGTCAATACGGTAAATACTGTAAATCAAAGTACTAGTCTCCGGAACTTTTGAATGGATATGACCAGTACAAAATGCTTCAGGAAGGTTTACGTCCATTAGAAGTAGGGGATATTTGGTGTCACTAATTTGTTCGTCTGACATTCTGCACTTTCCTTATGGAATTCAAATAGCTATAATGTCCTTTGTTTAGTGTTTCCTAGCATTTAGTGTCGTGCACCCTCTTAATGCGATAATAATACGCTGTATGTTGCGGTCCTAACCTCCATGATAACGCTATAACTTGTAGGCATCTTCCCCCAAAGGCATCTCAAAGGAATTCGCACCGGAGCGTGTCTAAGGACCCCTCCTGCTCGTGGTTCAGCCAGTCACAAAGGAACATGCAAGATACAGAGTCTTGGAGATTGTGGGTGTAGCGTGTCACTTTGCCAACATTTTCTCCATCTTAGGTAATTATTGTACCTACGTGTTAGAGATATCACAATTCTGCTTACCAATATCGATCCACTGTCTCCATTGTTAGCATTTACTGCTATTAATATTCTTCTAATTACTTTTACACAGTTTGATTTTCCTGCCTACTTCCTATTACTTCTACTAAGTATTCACCACAAATTGTTTCAGATACCTCAACACTAGAATTATACTCATTTTGTTACACGCATATGGAACCTGAAACAACAGCTTACTGTTAAAAAGTAAGCACGTGGACATAGGTATATAAACATTGCCATTAAACGCTTACTTTTTGTTCCATTTATATCCATCTTTAACACATCAGGTCATTGGCAATAATGTTCATTCGTTTTTCTATTGTATTGATCTTTAGGCTTGTTTACTTTGGATTTTTTATTCAAAAATTAATTTTAGTTCCACATTACACTCTCGCTAGTACTTCCAAGACTCCAGAAAAGTAGTAGTACTTTACAAAAGAGTCACGGGTTCAAACTCGGAGGGCAGTGGATATTTTTCGGACGTAAACATCCTTAGCATAGCTTCCTTCGAAAAGGTCTCTGAGCAAAATTAAGAGTTTTTTCATGCCCATTATAGGAAGGGAAGTGAGGACCAAACTGTGAAATAAAAACTCAACTTCTAAACTACAGGAAAGATAAAATGCTGCTTAAGATAATTATTTAAATAAAAATGTTAACTTACCGTACTTTCAAAACGCACTAAAAGTATAAAATACTTTTGCATATCCCTAATAAGGATTACACTACATCATACTATATACAGCGTGTTAGGGGTGCGCAGACTTCGTGTGCTGGGAGATCCAAATATGACTAATAATAAAGTCCAATAACAACTCCATCTATCTTGAAAGTTAAAGGAGATAATCGAACATTATTGAATACATTATCTGCACAGTCTGGCAACACAGGCCGAAATGTTTTGTTTTGGTTTGCGGCCAGGCATGCGTTCACACCTACAACGGGTGAAGGTCTAAACCGCTTGAAATCCGGTTCGCCACGTGCCTGTGTGTTTCTTGTCAGCTAATGCCAGTAACGAGGTTGGGGTGGTTTGCTTTTAAGCTATTCAATCGTATTCACGAGAACTAAACTAAAAGCTAAGTAAGAGGCTACGTATAAGGTGTCGTCGGATGATCAGAGATAGCAACTTCAACTGCTAAGTATGGAAATACCTCATTCGTGTAATTGTGTAATTAAGACAGCCACCTTTTGCTAAACAGGAATATCTATTATAAACAACACGACTTTGGAGCTGGAACAGGCTAAATGGCCTAAGATGTGAAGGAGAAGAAGAAGAAGAAGAAGAAGAAGAAGAAGAAGAAGAAGAAGAAGAAGAAGAAGAAGAAAATTATTAATGGTCAATAACTGCAAACTCAACAAGATGTCTTTTACAGTAGATGTTCAAATGTGCTCCTTGAGAATCTATGCAGGCATCGCATCCTCTTAACCAATTTTGCCCTACCCTCGTTAGAGCTTCTGTGTTCTGCTCAATCTCTAGGGCTGCTTCAAACACACCTGTGCGAAGATCATCAAGCGTTGCACTTCACGTATGCTGCAATCGGTTTTGCCCTAAGCAAGAAGCATAGCTAAATACTCTTGATTTGTAAAGACTGCCATAGATCTGAATGCATATAACGCACCTGAAGCACTGACAGAACCTGCTGTTGTGCACGGAAGTCGCGGGGGTAGTTGTACTATCCATATTCCGCTCTTCTCACGCGCTAATGTTGCGGGGTTGCCAGGCGTATGCCCACGACTTCATTCCAATAGACACGCTGGAATCCAGTCCTTTCATATCATTTTGTGGCTAAACGAATCATTTTAGCAACATATGGTAAAGACATAAATAACGCATCTTTTGTAGCTCTACCTCGCTGTTGTAATTGCAGAAGTAAACGATAACGGAGTGGGGACATATTCGCAATCACACTTATGACCCGTTTTAATTTTTATTTATGAAACTAAGCACTATAGAGGAAAATGGTAGGTACAGGAACTTATGTTTCAGTTTAATGTCAGGAAGCTGCCTTTGAAGTCTGCGCACTCATGCCCCTCACACCTTGTATAATATAATACATTTAATATAATGTAATGCACATAATACAATATAATACATAGTATATTATTTCTCTGTCGGTATGAGTACGAGGAGGAGGAGTAGCAGTAGAAGTAGTAGTAGTACTACTGTCGGTATTATTGTTAGTAGCATTATTACTACTATTATTATTACTATCATTATTACTACTATTAATTTTAACAGAATAAAATGTCTCCGTTTTATCTTTTTTTGTGCACCTTCAATCCTAAATCAGGTATTTTCAGAGTATTTTTTCGCGCATTTCCTCTAACTTCTACAACCTTATTTCCTGTGATGAACGTGGTATCATCGGTGTATAAAATACATTTGCAAGGAATAAAACCTGGAAACTCATTTATATAAACTATAAACAAGAAGACATGTTTGGCAAGATTCGTGGCATGTTTTCAAGATGCAGTATAGTAATAAAAACAGCAGACGGAAAAACCGTCACCAAAAGTTCGTGCAACCGAGTTAAGACGTGTTTAAGGAGAAGAGGAGTGGGGCCAGAATGGCAAAGAGGCAAACGGAATAACAGATACGTGTGTAAGGCATAAAAAGAAGATTAAACACACGTCACTCGGTGGATGTATCATAACATTTTCCTAGAGTCTAGGTGACAGAGTTTAGACTGAAATGGAGCAACGGAATATATGTAACCTATTATTGGGGGAAAGAAAATACTGGAAGATTATATATGGTTAAACTCTTTTCATGACAAAATAAAGCGTATGTATAAGGTGCGTTGCAAAATGACACAACCACTGCAGTTTTCACTTGTAGCCCGACATAAGTACCTAATGAACTTGCATAAAATATCTAATGCAACACAGCTGACGTGCCTTTATTCATGACAAACCACGGAAACATTTGACTCAGTTGCCTTACAGTTATCTGACGACAAGACCATTCGACTGTACCACGCTTCGTACCCACCTCTGCCCTTTTTATCTTCTGATGATAGAAGCCGTAGGTACAATGAGTTGACTGTTTAACATAGCTGCACACCAATATTAGAGTGTATAGTGGTGAAGGGAGCGTTCGAGAAATTGGGACATCAACCGGCGTTATCAAGTAAGGAGAAAAGGCAAATAATCAGTCATAACAAGTAACGTTTATTGTCTAGATCTCGAGAAATACCAAGAAGCAGTTACAGATTTCCTTCTGTTGTGAAGCATTTCTCGCGCCTGGGGACGAATTATTACACGAAGAAGTTCTGTGGAAGGCCACGGAAAGTGGCCTGAGTCGACGGCAGGAGATAAGTGTAATAAAACAATTAAGTGCAGGTGGAACCTCCCTGGGAGGATTGGCTCAAGATCCAAACATTCGCGTGCACAAGTCTGCATTATCCAGAATGGTAGCCTGGTAGAACTTCACGTTGTGCAAGAAAAATAAACGACAGCCTCAGTTTACTGATGAGCATAACAAAACACGCATATCCTGGGCAAAGGAACATGTGACCTGGAAATCCCAATGGAAGCAAGCAGTCTTTAGTGATAAAAAAAATTCAATTTAGATGGGCCAGATGTAGTAGTCTACTGTTGGCATGATTTGCGGAAAGAAGAACAGATGTTTTCCAAACGGCAGTAAGGAGGTTCATTAATGGTTTGGGCTGGGTTTGGTTACAGTGGCACAACAAACCTTGCTTTCGCAACGGGTCGAATGACGAAAATCTGCTGGATGTTCATCCTTTACCTTTTGGTAATTGGCGGTTCATGTTGGATTTTTCAGCAGGACAAGAACAAGACAGTTTTGAAGAACTCGCGGACTCTGCCATTATGCACAGTTTACTTACACAATAAGAAACACTCACGCATTTTTCATCGTCTGGAAATAACCACGACCATTAGTAAACTGAAGGTTCAACTCAACTTAGTCAGTGAAGACACGATAATGAAGTCGCACTGTGCTAATCACGTACTCTTCCCGATGTTTACTGCACGGAAGTTGAAGAGATACTAACGTGACACCCCTGTGGTCTTATAAATACAAAAGTGAACTCGACCATGAACCACTGCGCAGCTATTGACCATTCGCCACATCTAAAAGCATACTTCTGTACATATGTGTTATTGTTCTATACATGCATTTCGCGCATTATGCTTGAAAGAAAAGTAATTTGAGTGAAATACTTTGATTGAAAAGAATAAATTATTATTTTAATCAGAGAACTAATTTTTACTGTGGCACACGTCCAGCTGCCAAAAGGAGAGGATTAGAAGCATGTATTATTGTGACATGCCGGGCAAGCAAAGGAAAAACAAATTTTAGTTTTATCTGTGTTCTTTGGATGATGCGTAACAGTGTAAATAAGGCATACTTCACCAGTGCTGAAAGACCCAGGCTAATGTACTGACACCATGATTTGTGACAGTCAAAATATAAAATGGAGTGATTTGTGCGACGCCAAAGGAGTTGTTGAAGGGTCCTCAAGATGCAATTCTAATAGACATGACCACTACCAGTGGACTTTCTACAGAATATATCACTGTGATAGCGATCTGCAAGAAGTCAGGAAGAAGGATCACACTGAAATATCGTGAACGTGGGACTAGACCCTCATGAGAAAGGCACATGGTTTAAATCGCTAATTTATTTTCACGGAATTCCAAGAATTTCTCTGGTAAGGAGACAGTTGGAAATGGTGTGTCCATGTGGTCGATAAATGTGACCACTAGCGGCTCTTCCTCACTGCCTACAATCATTCTTTCCTTATTTTCTTAACTTTTTCATCATTGCACCTCAAGAAAAAACTTTAATGGCATTTAAAGCAAAAGCATCTGCTGTATAAAAAGTCTGATGTGTTGCACTCCCATGACTTTCTATGCTCATTCTTGCACAAATTTTTCGTAAAAACGTTTATTTTTCTGTTCATATTACTCGAGAGAGACAACTGTAGAAATTATTTGATTACATATTTTCTTGTAGATACAAAGTAGACTTAAATGACAGTCAAGCCATTTAATAAGTGGTCATATTTGAACAAAGTATAAATATTGTAAACTTATACAAACCAATAACAAGGAATATCTCAGAAATTGTTAAATTCACAAAAAAGTTATTTGATATAAATTGGGTGCTTTAACCGGATCTACATTTTTATGTCGTAAACTTTCGCCTGTCTTTAGCAGGCATCGGCAAACATGTACTCAATGAGGTATCGGTATGACGTCTCAACATGCAACCCGCAATGCACATGACGTGATGTAGAACAGAGGATGGCATTGAAGTTCGTTCAGAGTCAGTGGTGGACTCGCCCCCTACAGAGTACAATAAGGAATAGTACTTATACTTGAATCCAGCTATTTTGGTCTACGATACTTTAGGTAGGCCTAGATATTTGAGCATATTTAAATTCACTTCTATTTGCAACGTACCATGAAAATCGAGTGAAATATCACAAGTAGCCACTCTCAGTATAGCACGCAAATTATCATCTGTTAATCGTGATACAAGATTTCTTTAGATTCAGTGTTTTTCTTCTATATATTTCTTAAATGCTTGAAATAATTCTGCCCCTGTTGTATGTTCCCTAAGTGAATGACTTCAGGCTATAAATTCATGGACCTCGGTTTGTAGTCTTTTTTCGGTTATTTCTGCTATTTTATGTATGGTTCGTGGTAATGATGCAATATTACAAAAAATATCATGTTGTTCAGGGCAAATTATTTTGACAACTTTGCTCTCACATTTTTTTATGAAATCTCCATCACTAAAACACCTCAGTGACTGAGAAATCTCCAAAGAAACAGCATAGCTGGCGTGAAGTTGTCTATCAGTTATAATATTTGAATTAATATTAGGTGTATTATCCGAGTATTGCTCTTTGAGCTGTTGCAGTTGGTTAGTCCAATCTAGACCTGAAAAAAATGAAATGAATAAAGGACACTACGTCAGTGTTATGCTACTTTAAATCGTGGTGTAAATTTATGAATACATGCTTGTCTATAATTGTATGGTGATCTTATGACATGTATCATAATGCCGCTTAATGTTCCATTGATGAGTGCCTTTCTGAACTGTAGAGCACAACAAACACTTTACGTTCCTTACATGATGAGAGAAGAAATCATCAAAGTGCTATTCTAGATATCAAATTTAATACACCAGGAATAATTAGATGCACTCTAATTTTATTCCATGAATATACTAAGACTTTAAGTTAAATAAACTAATATCCTTAAAAGCTATAAATAAAGAAATTTATCTTTAAGTCTTAGTATTAAATTACAGTTTGACAGAGATGTTTAGAAGTGCAGGTAAATATGACAGGACAGTCCGCCCGTGATCGGTGTGTATGCAGTGCCAGTTATGGCTGCAAGGAAGGGGCGACAGAGTAGCCGCTCTCCCTGATGCATCATAGTTACGAGGCCTCATTGAGTACATGTTTGCCGATGCCTGGTCTTTAGGGTTTACCAGTTAAGTAAAAGTCATTCAGAATAAACATATCTTCTGACCGTATTCCCAGAAAATTCAAAATATACATTTTATTGTGATGCAAATATTTTAATTGTATGCTAGTTTAATCAAAGTTGTTAGAGCTACTGAATTCTCAACCCCCCTCCCCTCCAAAAAAAAAAGAAGTTTATGTAAAACAAAGTTTTTAGTTTGGGATGGGATTGTACACCTACAGCAGAGCGAATAGAAAGAGAAAGTGTGATCACTCCACTGCTCTTCCATATGATTATACAAGAGCTATTTGGCGCCTCCGTCAGGTGGCAGCAAAGGCGTTAGTGTGGCTATTTACAGCGCTTTTCGCTGGACATTGCATTGGAGTATTGTTGTGTATGCTTGCTCTGTTTGTTACAGTGAGATGAATTGTGGTTAATTTTTATGAAACTGTGAATTTATAGAAATAATCAACATGCCTGTGTGTTTCGTGCCTGGTTGTAGATCTCGATATGACAAATCTAAGAGTAAACATTTCTTTACACCTCCAAAAGACAAATTACTGTTTTCTAAATGGGAGAGGGCCATACCAAGAAAGGACAAGTGCCTTTCTTATAATATTTACGTGTGTGATTCACATTTTTCATAAGAACTTTTGATAAAGGTACACAAATTTATAGTTAATGGAGAAAATATTGAGATTGTAAGGCAAAGGTGGAAGTTAATGCCTCATGCAGTTCCACATCGTTTTCCTAATCTTCCTAAAAACTTATCACGGCCAATAGACTCCCGTAAACCTCCTTCACAGCGACTATCAAAAAGGGATGGAGGAAATACCAATTTAGAAGACAGTGGGAATCATGCAGAAGGCCTTCAAAATACGACTGTTAATCTTCCCCTCGCAGGGAATACCAGTAGACATTTTAGTAATAAAGTAGGCCTACTAAAGAAAAGGTTAAAGCAACAACAGCTTAATAAAATTAGACTAAAATGCCATTTGAAAGTAGCCAATGCAAAGATTCAAGTACTTGAAAGGAAAGTAAATGGAAGTAGTAGCAATATCGATGAATCTGATGGAACAAAATACCTAAGTAAAAAAAATTGCTGTTGGTACAATTTTGAAAAGATCAAAGGCAACTAAAAAGAAAGATATGAGATATATTCCGACTATCATCCATCTACAGTGGATTTTCTAACTGTATATGTTACAGTCAATTATGTTCCAAATAAATTAGCAATATCATCTGAAGGCAATTGTGAGTATAGGCAAGAGCTGCCTTTAATATCATTCATTAACCAAATGAAGTTATTAGCAAAGGAAATAGTGAGCCATAATAGTGGAATTACAGGAAATATAGAGCAAAATTAAGGACGAAATTGAGATTGAGGAACCTGATGTACCAGAATGGGAAAACAATGTACCTGAAATTATTCAGAAAGATATGCCTAAAGAATGTCTGGTATATCACTTGAGTGGGTATATAGTACATAATTGTTCAAAGCATGTGTTAATTTACTCCATGGCAAGTATGCAGATTTCCCCTCCGTACCACTTTTAACTACAATTAAAGACCACAAAACTGGTGCAGACAATTTATGCCTTACTTACCCCTCTGAATCTGTATATGGCATTCTTTCGCAAGTAGAGAGGGTTTTAGCAGAGAAACTTTCAAATGAAAGTAGCTTGTATAGGGCGATATACTTTTCGATTGTTGTGACAGTGTTAACCAAATTCATGTTGCTTCTGGAATTGGGTGATGTAAGGAACATTTACTGAATCTTGTTCCCAAACTAATTCTGCATTACAAGAAGTGTCGCTTCTTTTTCCGCACCAAGGAAATAAGAAAGTAATTACAATCATCAAAGGCTGCAAAATCATCTCGGAAATTCTCGAAAGTTACTAACAGCTGATTTCAACATTGGTGAGTACAATCTTATCTGTAGAACAAAATACAAGTAGCTTGTACTATTCTTGCAGCAAAGTTAACTTTTCATTCGCAGGAAATTATATTTTACTTTATTCCTTTAATGCCATTTTGCTTTCTAGTGGTAACATTATTCTCTTGGTATTCTCTGAATGGCTGTCAGAATTTGTATGCGTGAGCTAGTCATTATTAAACGACACTATTGTTCTGCTTTGCTACTTTTCCAGCGAATCTCCTGTCGTTCTGGGTGACTCAGTTGGTTAGACGCTGGCCTACTAATTCCAAGTTCGCGGGTTTAAATCCGGCCCAGACCGATGGTTTTTAAATCTGCTTAAAATGACAGCTCCAAGTCAGTAGATTTACTGGCAAGTAAAAGAACTCCTGCGGGACAAAATTCCGGCTCACCGGCGACGCTGATGTGATCCCGCCAATTGGCAGAGTCGTTAAACAACAATTTAGAAAAAAAAAAAGGAATCTCCTGCTAAACGCTAGTGTTTGTATTAGCATTGTACCGCACTAGCAGCTGCGCTGCCATCTGTGCGGCGGAACACATGAACTACAGCAGTGATCGCACTTCTATTCGCTCTGCCTATAGTCTATACTTGTACCTTTGGAAGATATTTCTATCTGAACTCGTCTTCGCAGTCCATTACCTCAATTATTGTCATCCATTGAAAATAACAATATCAAGCGACCTATTTTCAAATCCTGGTTGCAGTGCTCACAAATTTATGATAATGATCATGGTGGGCCAACGTAAATAAATAGTGGTTGGCATGTATGGATTTTGACAGGATCTCTGGTGGTATAATGAACGATATAATCATATCAACCAAACACGATTATATGTTTTCAATTGTTTCATTTATATAGCTCCGTCTAACTTCTTTTGTCATATCGGGGTCTTTGACTTGAGGAACAACTGATGGCTTTTACTATTTCCTGAACTATAAGGTTTTCTTAACGTTGATTTTTGTCACTTTTACATGAAACACGCTCATATTCGCTCTCACATTCAGATTTCCAGACTTTGTCTGGATAGGGATTTATCCTGGATAAAGAGAAATTCCCAAACCCAACGGAAGTCGAGCCCGGGACCTCTAGGATGAGAAGCCAGAACGCCGACCACACGGACTTGTTTTCTTTAGCTTAATCATGTTGTTTTTAAAGTTAGCGAGAGTAAACCTCAGCAGGCAGTGAGAGCTTTAGCTATACGATATTGTGACCCAAGGGTGCTAAAGAAACACTTAAGAGAGGTCAAAGGATACCCATGCAAGTACAGATTGGAACAAGTGTCAGTTTTTATCCCATTGCAATCTCGCTAAAGGGCACATTTAGCAGTTCTCAGTTCATTAACAGCGAGATGATTTTTACATACTACAATGTAACACACTACAACTCCACACAGGGAAATCTCTTTGTTATTTGATGTACAAAGGATGAGCACACCTGCCACATCGGCCATTAACATGGCTAACTAAATGTAAAACGGTTTAATTACACGCCCCTGAACTTCATTCTGTTCCACTTTCAAACCCCAGCAGTCTGCATAGCTATTAAGTGAATTGATAAAAATCTCCTCTTTATGTCATTATCTTTCATGCATCTTCACGCATCATCTGACAGAAATTACTGAAAAGCTCGTTAGTCATTCTGCTTTAAAACAATGGACGGAAAAGGCGGAGAAATGCAAAGAAGAAGGAAACGTGGTTTTGCAAATAAATGGATTAATTTGCGTAGAAATACATTTCCAGAAAAGAAATGGAAATTCCCCATCAGAGGGAAAATTCATTCTGTAGAATAAAAGAATCTCACTTCCATTTCTTTTGTATTTCTTTGAAGCCATTATGCAAAATTATAACCTTATGATTTACTTCCTTTGAGATAATAGAAATGTGCTAGCTGTCTTAGATTGAGAGTTTGTCTGTTGTCGAGGTTAATCCCTAGAAGGAAGTATGTTACTCTATAAATTATTTCAAGCGTTTAAAAGTAATCTGATGTATCTACCTTCTAAATAATACTAGAAATTGCAGTATGTGACGCGAAAATTTGCAAGAAAATTCCTTCACTTCAAATTATGCTTTATGTGAAAACGTTTTCGTCATTTTTGGCTTGATTTTGGTTCAAATACCATATTTTTAGGATACTTTCATGACAAATAAAATTTACACATTGCATTTTATGGTAATGGGAGTCCTCTTCTTTGAAAAAATACTATAAAACATTTAAATTTCATTAAAGAATACAATTTATGTTAAATAAAATTTTGTTGTTGAGTTCCTTATTATTCATTTGAGTCTCCAAATATTTATGCCTTTCTCGATAGGGAAGTAGCTACTTTTTCTTTCTTGTGCTCATGCAAAGAATGTGGAATTTCAAGACCTTCGCATATCGACAGGCTTTTTAAGCTTTGCCTCAAAAACTGTATTTGCAGTGAAATCTTGGCATTGAACTTGGGTGAAACACAATACCTGCTCTACTTCAATAGGTAGATAGTACAGTAGGTTAATATGTATTTTTTCTTTTTTGGATTTAGAGAGTGTCAAACCGTTAATTTCCAGTGCAATCTCGATGTCGAATTTCTGTGTGAATACAATTAAAATTCCTTCCATTTATGCTAAGGTGCTCTAATTCAGGACACGTTGATCATTGGAAAGAGAGGGAGAGAGGGAGGGAGAATATGAAACCACAGTAGTAGCAAAAGTGTAGTAGTGTAGTATCAAACCACATGATAATTTTATATACTTCATTACCAGGCAGCGAAACTTAGAGACCGGTGGGAGAGAGAGGGATTCCTTCAGGTTAACTGTGTTCTAGAGCAGTTAAGGGCCACTGGGAGTGAAATTTGAAAGTTCTACATTTCTTGATAGATTTTTCTGAAATTTTTACTGTGTTTGTATTTGTATGAGAATAGGAGGTACACCAAATTTCATTAAAATTGGATAATTCGTTTATGATACATAAATTATTTTATGAATTTAATAGGCACATTTTCAAAATGTAGCTCGCGTCTATTGACTTTTCAAAATTCATTTATATCGGCAGAACTGATACTTTAAAACATGGGTAACAATTGTATGAAGAGATATTTCAAATACGTTTGCTTATTATGGTGTACAAGTTTTTTAATAACAAAGAAAATTAAATCTTAAAAATTATTGATTTTTTTCATACAAAAAATGTTTTTAGAATTCGTGTTAATGATAACATCAATTTGAATCATAGTTTTGTTTAGCTGCTGTTTATGAATACTTTTGGAAATTTTCATTGAATTTGAAGCAAAACTCAGGCGCGACCTTCTTTTGGAATGTGCAGAAATGTAGTTTTGAGAAAAACACGCTTTTATATAGGAGCATCCTGTGTATGTTAAGGGAAGAGCACTATTTGAAAGGGCCGTAATGGCCACATGGAGTGGGGGATATGAAATGTTAGCTGATCCAAATGCACAGGTGTTCCAGGAACATTTTAAGGTAAAAAACAATTTTCGACTTATTGACAATTTTGACGAAAATTTGACTCCCAGTGTCCCTTAACATTACGAGAGTACTCCTGCCCCACTGCAGTTCTGTATAAAATCGTGGATATAGAAAATTGTGTGTAATCAAGGATCAACTGAGGGGGAACAATCCACCTGAGATTAACAAAGTACATGAATTGCAGAAGTATTTATCCTTTATCCACATCATGTCATGTGACCTCGAGCGCATCTTCTTGCATTACAATGTTTAAGTTGCATGAAATTCACTTTTGGGACTTTAAGAAAATATATTTTAATATTAATTCTGCAACCATAAAAGTATACCATAAAAACAAACAGTTAACCTTGAATTTCACAATGAACTCTGGTATTTGAATTATGAATAATATAAATATACAGACACTATAAATCTGGCACATAAAATTAAAGTATTTTGATGTAAAAATATAGTATATAGGTTTAAGAGTAAAGGCGCATATTTATTATTCATCAATTAATTAAAGCATAAGTTATTTTTATTGATAAACGAAATATTCAACTGAAGTGAGCGCGCTATGAAAATTAACTATTTATTTCTGAAATATTTCGAAGCATGAACAGAAGGGTAATACGTAGAGTATTGCGTCACACTATTATCGGTTTGTTTTGTCTTGCTCGCTCCCTCTGCATTGCTCAGCACGACAACCTGTAGTACAGTTACACCTAACCTGTTCCATCGGTGTTCAAGTTTCGCTGCCTGATCATACTAAGACTGGGAACATGGGTTCCGGTGTACCCTGCGGTCAATTAGACCATAAAGCAGGTCACACCGTGTCCGAGTGGTTAGACCATTCGCCTCTCACCAAAGCGGTCCGGGTCCGATCCTAGGGTACCGCATGTGGGATTTATGGTGGACGAAGAGGTGCAGGAGCGCGTTTCCTCTGGAGTTTCCGGTTTCCTGATTCCGCCGGTGCTCCATGATCCATGTATCATAGTGTCACCGCCTGCGGTGCCGTATGTAGTAAAAGTAGGCATAAATCACCATTCCCCAGCTACAAAGCTACCCCAACGAATTGTGACGCCAAGGCGCGGCGCGCATCAAAGGAAGCCTCGATGTCATTCTGCCCCATCACATCGAGCGGCTTCCGTGCGCAACAAAGGACGGTCAAGGTCAAGCTACCCCACACCACTCACGGGAGCAAACACAACAGGAAGTACGGCATCACAAAGGATTTGCTAGAACCTTCTTGAAATTTCTGCCTGACAGCAAGTTTCCAGAAAATGTGAAGTCCGAGAAAAATCTGACTAAGTATCACATATAAACTTGCGGAGCGCGCGATTCACTTTTTTAGTTTTAGTGTGTGGGTGCGTCAGCTGCGTGTACACCGTCGTGAGAGAACTGTGACGTCAAAAGGAAGATAGCAAAGCAGTTAATGAGTGTTGGCTGATCATATCGTCAGAGTTAGTTTTTGTGAGACAAAGAGAGAACTGAAAGACAGAAAATTGTTTGTTAAGGTTACTACAAGACAACAGTTGAGTTCTAATATCACGAAGGACTGCAGACTGTGTTAACGTTAGTAAAAGAGAACTGTGTTGCTGTATATTCAGTTAGAAGAAAACAAAGAGAGGAAAAAGATAATTGGAGTGGAACTTTGTGGCAGAAGGTATTTAACATTAAATACCGATCGCTTAGGCTACAAGGCTTCAAATTTCAATCTTCAAGTTTTTACTCTCATACGAAACGTGTACAAATTTTATAAGGCAATACATTAAAAATGAGAGATTGGAAATTCATTACCAGGAAGGTTTAATATAGATACGTGGGCACTTCAAGAAGACCTGATAATCATTGAATGTAATACACCTATAACTATTCTTCATTTGCCAACATGTTCCACTGAAATCAATACGCTCCAGTATGAATAGTGCCAAATTCTCTTGGGTAAAGACCTCCGCGTATCTGGACAAAATGAGATTATTATAGAAGTCTGTAATCCGTATTGTATCCAGTCAATGGAACCAGAAAACAATGATGATAAAGGGGCTACTAGAAGTCCTTACATTTTTTATTTAACTTTTGGGTCTCACACAAAAGTTCTCTGTGTCATATTTCATGTAGTAGGAGAGGAGTTCTGGGTAATAACTTGACACAGCCAGTTTCCAAGTTTTAGCGATGATTCAGAACATCCATTAAGAAATTAAAACCTGATGGAATACACGTTGGCGAGTTAATAATTAACGACAACATGATTGTAACTGTAAATGCAAGTTAACTTTGGGCTGAGTAGCTGGCAATATTGTTAAGAGCACCTGTTAATGTCCCTACATGGGTAGTTACAATCAATATGGAAGCCGAAACGCACTCAGAAGGGATCAGTACAGTACACATTTAAAATTCTGTATAAAATATTTCAATATGGCGAACGTACATTTTTAGCCGGTATAAGATGAGCCGGCGAAGGAAAAAAAAAAAAAAAAAAAAAAAAAAAAAAAAAAAAAAAAAAAACGCACTTAAGAAGAAAAGAATACAGAGCGAGTTGGCTCCCCGCATTTGTGAAGTACCTGGTTCTATTCCCTTCGATGGTCTTGGGTTTTTCATTGTATTTCCTGGACAAATGCTAATACGCTTTGTCATCTAACACGATCTCCTTTCTTCATTTTTCTTTCAATACGTTTCCTTAGATTTCAAGGCATGAGACGGTTTGACAGATGCCCACATCGGATGGGGTAGCTCAGGCTGTAACCTCTGTGGCCCGCATTCGGGGGGGTCGCACGTTTGATCCCCGTGACCGACCTTTCTTCGGAGGTTTCCCCGGGTCGCCAGGTGAATGCTGGGAAAGATTTCCATATTCTCCGAATGTTCTGTCTCTCCATTTCGTTACATAGATCATTTCATTTTGTCCTTCATCCCGTTAGGACTCTTTTAGGGTTGGAAGCGTCGGTGAGTGTCGCGGCAGCAGCACGGCAGGGGGAACAAATCACTCTGGAAGTCTCACCCCCGGATTGGAAGGCGAACCTACTGGTTTCCTGAACTCCCATCGGATGGTACAAATCCGAGGGGGGAGGGGAGCTAAGCTAGCCTCCGCCGGGTGCTTCTAACTGGAACAATGTAGGGACTCTTGTCATCTGCTCTGTTCCGGCCGCCCTTAGGATCCATTCTCCTCAACCATCCTTCCGAGGGAGTATCCCGTCAGGTGCATAGGCACAAAAGATCGCCTTGCGCAAGTTGTTATTCAGTCATTGCCCATGGAGAATAGAAGGCCACCTGGTCGTACGAGTATTTATTGCCCTCTCTGTGAAACTCTAGCACTGGGTTGCGCCTTTGAAACAAGAACTGTTAGGGACTTCTGCGGTCTCTAGCCTCCTGGTGTTTTTCTCTTCTTCCCTTCTGAGGTATGTAGCCACAATAGATCTCTGCAGGTTGCCAATTTAAGGACATTTTTCTACCTTATAAGAAACGAACATTTAAATGCAACAAAAACAAACCACAGTTTGGGAAAATAGCATTCGTAATTCATTTGCAATAACCGCAGTGCTGGTTGACCATTTATTTTACACCTGCTGCCTAAGCAGCGTTACGCATGTTGCTTATTTGGTAATTCAAAAGAAGGAAGCCATTTTTTTTCACCTTAGTATGTATTTATGAGGAATATAAAACCAAACTCAGATTTCTACAGAATTTCTGGAGTGATGGTTGCCATGTCTCCATAGTGCGACCACGTCATTATTGAGGTTAAGAACAAAAGTGTTTAGAAATAGACGTGAACTCTCATATGATGCATTTTCCGTTTTTCTTTCCTTGCACAGGACTTAAGCCTTGCAAATCTTAAAATCTTAAAAGTGTTCCTTGATAATTGAAGCAAGCTTTGCTTATAGCTAAAGAGAGGATTTTTCACTGATTAAAGGATAGACGCAATCTGTAATATTGTAAAGTAAACCGTTTGACGTCACTGTACTGATTGGTAATACAATTGCACTGCTGGAATCAGTGTTTCAATCCTACGTTTTCCTAGTGTTGACAATTTTTGAATTATCAGTGGCAATCTGAAACCTTTGACTGTGGGTTCTTGTCTCAAATATCTTATCAAAGAAAATACATTAGTGGAAAATATTTTGGTGTAAATCATATATGCACTTTATGACTTCGTAATTTGTTGAATGTAAAATATGCTATAATAAATATCACTACATGGTCATACCTAAGCACCATCTCAGCAGTTTTCTCCTATACGTTCCGAAACATTTATTTCTCTTTACTTATTTATTTATATACCTTTGGGAAAGTGAAGGGAAATTAATAGGAGTGATCTGATTGAATATTGATCAGTACACTCACCAGCTTATTTGCCTCCAGGTATCCTGTTCAAGTTATCTCTACTTCAGATAACTGGCGTTCTCTATGTTCCTTTGTTAAAGCATCGTCTTCTTGGAACGTTCTATAAACAAAATATTCCTGGATTATCCGATCATAAATGAAAGATTTAGGGCAATTTGTTGTTTGCAGAATAAATTGCACAATTAAAAGCACCAGTACGTACTATTGCTTTAGCAATACACGTACTTCTTAATTTGATAAAGATAAAATAATCCAAATATTGCAATTTTAATTACAGAAAATGTATTACAACAAACACTTATTTTAATTTGATTAACTTGTGTTTGGAATTTTACTATGCATGTAAAAGTTAATCGATTGAAAGACAATAATAAATCAAATATTACAAAATGAATTATAAAAAGGTATTAAGACAAAAACGATCAATTTAAAATACAAATTTAAAACATTTACAGCATATGGCAATATGTGAATATTTTTGGATAGAAGACGTATCTGTAATATATTTCTCCACTTAGTATATAAAACTTCAGTTCATTAAGGTTTTTATTCTAACGAAAAGAGCGAATGTATGTTAAGTATCACTGGCATTCCCTCTTTATCTGAAATGCACCCGATCAATTATTTAAATGCGTGCTGGCATGTCCTGCTGCCATCTATCATACCAGTAGAAAGCGTATACTACATTTTGTCAGTGTGGTTGACATAAAGGAAACCTGTGTCACATGTAATTGAATCCATGCCATTTTATTTTGGAATTGCAAAATCGGAGACTATGACAAAAGATTATTCTTATCATCGAGTAACTCTTAAGCTCTCTGAGACTTCCTGCTTTCATTCATTTCCACTAGGTTAAGAGTTCAACTTTAAGTTCCACGGAGTCGTAAACAAAATCACGTAACAAGAAAACGCCTCATTGGCTGGAAGGCTCTCTACAACTTTTCCCACATAGGATGTCGTCTATGACCGCCTCCGTAGTGAAGTAGTAGTGTGCCTGCCTCGTGCGCAAGACCCGGGTTCAATCTCCGGTACCGGCGTACTCCACTGGGAGGTTTGGGATGGGGTGCACTCAGCCTCGTTAGATCCCTGATAAAGAAGTAGTGGACAAATAACCGCCCGGGAGGGCTTGGAGCGCTGCCCACGTACCACCCACCAGTTCTGCAACCTACTCATGACGCTGGGAAGAGCTGGGGGATGCAGCGGCCGGGCGGTAAGCCTTGACCCGCGAAGGGCCATTGCGCTAGGGGGTTTTGGATGTCGTCTATTTATACACAGAGCAATCCGTTAAAATTGTAACATATTGGAACATGAGAAAGTAGAAAAGGAAACTTTATTGTAATATTTTAATTTGTGAAACAATATGTTCACCCAAATTCAGCTATAACTGAGTCGTCATAGCAGAATGTCTGTGAGACAGCACAACTAGCGCTGTAGTTCCTTTGGGTTACACCAGCAGTTTACTCCTTGCCTGGCAGAGCAGTACACAGCTGAGATTCTTTCGATACTATATAGAAACACAATATTGAAAGTGGAGAGAAGACAACTGTTAAATGTTTTTAATAAATTACGTGAAAAGTATACAACTCAAATCCACAGTGAACGTGGTTAGCTCTTGTTTAGCTGTAACTTGATTTCGTTGATAGTGATGCAAAACTGTTGCTCAGATTGTTTGTATAAGTTTGTTTAGTATTATACTTTCTAACCTACAGTGCGCAGACGTTTCCTAACTCGTTGACTTATAAAACGTTTAAACTAAAAACAGTATATTGATCGCTTTCATTTATCTACTTTCAATATTACCTGTTAAAACTTGAAATGTAAGGCAGAATAAGGAAATAAGACACACAACATGTTTAAAGACTAATGATCCTCAAGCTGCGAAATGGAACAGTTTCCCTTCACGGGTACGTAGTGCGTCATATCTTCACGTGGTGCTCTGGAATTATCTCCAATTATCTGCATTGTCCGCAGCGCGAGTGTTATTAGCAGCTGTCTGGCAGGTTCTAAAAAAAACGCAACAATTCTATGTAATTGGTTACCTTAACTTGGGACGCTGTTTTAGTACTTTTATCCGTTATTGCTGTATATATGTGGAACAAGGTATTTGTATATGAAAGCCTTAGCGTAACTTTTACCCCTCGTGGCTTTGCATCAGTCGGAGAGCTTGAGAGTTCTTAAATTTTAATCTCACAGGTAGTACGGATTTAATGTAATTACTACTGATTTAAGATCACTTCACTTCTGGAAAGAATTTAAACTTCCAACCACTAACATAAGGAAAATCGTTAATGCCACTATACGTGGCTCCGTAAACATCCTTAGATGACACTTATTTAGACCTTAAAAGTGCAGCAGGATTTTTGTTGTTGTTTTAGGATCTGTATTAAAAAAAATTTAATGCCGTAAAATTATATCATTATTAATTCTATCACCATATTATAACCCTGTTAAATCGAAACACCAACGTTTGTCTGATGACTTAATAATATTGTTATTTGCCTTTTTGTTTACTTTGTCAATTTGGCAACCCACAATTGATTATTTCAATACAATATAAATATTAATGATTGAACTGCAAAAGTAAGGTTATATTTCCATAAACTAAATGTAGCAGTCCTACGAAAATGTGCTATATCATACTCTTCTATGGATTTTTTTTTTTGGGGGGGGGGGAGTAATTCCATGCAGTTTTCAGAATTTTGTCGGGCTCTTGGGATTCATTTTCATTTATATTCGTACTTGCAGCCATTTTATAGTTTATGGTTAGAAATATAACGATATAAATACATACAATCGCCCAGCCTGGGTTTACTGGACAGTGCATTGCCATAAATTGAAATATGTTGATTGCAATTGTGAATAGATAATGCGATCACTAAGAGAAGTTCATCAAGTAAGAATACATAATGAAATATGAAATCTCATGAAACCAAGACGATTTAGTAAGATAATTGCTAGTGATTGGATCTAAAACTAAAGTTGGTAACAATGGAGTGGCATAAATATTTCATTCGCATTAGTGCGATGAAGTAGGTACAACCATGGAAAAGAATGATAGAGCGTGTTAGGAGAGTACAATATTTCTTAGTCACACGTCGTGTAGCAACGCGGTTTAAACAAGACGATATTTCCAACATGCAGCTGAGTTTACTGATAGTTTCCGTTTCGTATGTTATCGTCAGACAAATAGGTTGTATCTTGAATCACACTCGCATTTTAGATACTCGCAAATGGGGATTTATCCCCCGCTGGGAGGTCTGGCACGGGGTGCACTCAGCTTCGTTAGATCCCGGGGGGGGGGGGGGGGGAGCAATTGAGGAGCTACTTGAATAAAGAAGTAGCGACCTCAGACTGCAAAGGCTGCATAAATGGCCGGGAGGGATAGTGGCGCTGACCACGTCCCACCCTCCAGTCATGACGCCTGTAGTGGGCAGAGGTGGGGGATGCAGCTGCCGGGCGGTAAGCTTTGGCCCGCGAAGGGCTGTTGCACTAGGGGTTGTTATTATAAATACAAATGCGAGTGGTGATTTGTGTGTCCGACAGACAGTAACATAGGTATGGTTCAGGGATTATCAATAAATTCAGTTGCATGTTGGAAATATCGCTTTGTGTAAACCACGCTACAACACGACGTGGAACTTAGAAATATTCCGCTCTCCTAATACGTGCAGTTATTTTTTCCATGACTCTGTAATTTTGAATTCGTGTTCTTAACATTTCTGGCTTTAATTTTAGCTGTCTAAAAATGTACATTTGATACTTGGTGTTTCACAATGGAAGATTGAATCAGGCTTTAAAGACTGAAGGGCCCGACTCAAACTCGAACCATGGACCTTCGGCTCTGCGTGCTGATGCTCTTGATCTGTGTACCACATGGCCATTAGAGCAGGATGGTCACCATTTAGAATTAGATGACTGGTTTCCCAAGAAGGGGTTTATTTAATGTCGCAGTAAAGCATAAACCATGTGTACATGTATCGTGATTAGGAAGTGGATAGGGCAAATAGCCTTCTTACACGATATTACACCATGCGGAGAAAGTGTAAAACTATTACATTACATTTTCTTTAATTCCAGATGGTTTAATTAATTCGTTTAGTAATTTATTGCCTGAAGTTTAACACGCCAATATAACGTAGCAAGAGGACCAATGCTTTAACAGAATTACTTCACCCAGGGTACTTTCTTCGCACTTTCATATGTTTTGGGCCTCCGATATAGTTAAGAAAATAAAATACGGCACCGAAATAAATTTGTAGCGTTAAGAACGGTATACGTGACAGCAATCATGGCACGTGATCTCCTCACGCATTGGCCTGACCTTCTCTTCAAATTCTTGGTCGATATCACGAGTGTGCAAGGTGGCATAACTAGGAAGTGGTGCACACTTCACGAAATGTTACCACTCTTATCTAAGTGGGAAATCTTTAATAACTGAATGCAGTCTGGGCTGAAATGAGTATAGCCACACATCAGTGAGTCCAGTGATTTTATTTGTTAGCTTGGGGACGCATAAAAAGTGCCCAGGAACTTTTGGAAGGCTTTGAAAGTAGAGCCATTCGCTAAATGCTACAAGCAGCATGCAAATGCAATAAACTGATGCAAGAAGTTTGGTCGAGCTCGATAATTTTTACTCAAATCAACACTGTTTGGGCCAGTAATGGGCCTGCATAACGTGCACCACGCTCTTTGCTGTGCCGTTCTCCGTGGTCTAGGAATAGGAGACATGGCACTGGAACCAGGCTTATTGTACGTATGCCCCCAAGGGGGCACCCCCGGGAGGAAGGATGAGGCGAGGGGACACACCGAGTGGCTAGATTGAGACTAACGGCACAGACATTGACAGAGGTCTCTAAGGTTTCCCAAGTTTGACAACACCTCGAGAACCCAGGAGAATCTCGGCGCCGGGTTCAACGCCTCCAGATGCACCCCCCTTTCCAGTCGGATCCCACGGACACAAAGGACCGAAAGGGATCCTGTGTGTGTATCATCCCTGGCAATCTGACCTAACGCCTTCGCTGACGCTTGCGACCCTGAAAGAACCAACGGTAAGAAAGGTGAATGAAATGATTAATGAAACGAAATGGAAGGACAAGAAATTCGGAAAATGTAATCCTTCCCAGCATTCCCTAGCGACCCGGGGAAAACCCCCGAAAGAAGCCTGGGACAGGAAAGTCGACCATGGGAATCGAATCCACGACCGTCTGAACACGACCCTCACGCGCAACCACTGAGCCGTCTCACTCGGTGATTCCCTTGTTTACAAGCAACAAGCTGCTCTCTGGTTTCCGCAGTTGCGGGTTCAAACCCGGCGGAGGACGATGGATTTCTTCGGGCATAAAAATCCTTTGCTTGACTTCCTTCGGAAGGGAAGTAAAGCCGGTAAGGGAAGTAAGACACGTAAAACAACTTCAGAATCTGAACAATATTAAGCACTTTGTCACACCTAATATAGAATGGGACCTGAGAATCATAGAAGTTAAAAAGCATCCGTAAAGAAAAGCTCCAGTTTGGTTTAGTTTCTCTCGCGTGCGTACTTTAAAAGTCATGTTTATTTTCTCTACAACGTATATTTACTAGGGAAAGTATTGTATTCGATCCAAAATTTTGATGTCAACATGCTACTGGAAATATGTTTTGGGGCCCCCGAAATACAAAAAAGCAATTTTAGAAAAAGTGTGTGTGTGTGTGCGTGTGTGTATGTGTATGTGTGTATGTGTATGTGTATGTGTGTGTGAGTGTCTGTGAACAGCATAACTGAAAAAGGAAAACTCATAGTCAAATCTTTCAAAGCTGGTCGTCATTGACTATCGTTCAAGGTCTACAGCATTCCCATATTCCCCTTGCACCTAAAAAAAATAAGCAATAAGATAATTCCTGGAAATGTTTATCTCGACTAATATGAAGCAAATATAAGAATAAGAGTTTGTAAGAACAGTTACTACAAGAGTAGAGAAAGTAATGTGAATGGAATACATCAGATTTTTCGTTATGTTAGCCTCAAACCTGCACTTCTATTCCAACATTGATGGCTATTTTTTGTTCAGAATGTTACTACTTCAAGGAAACGGCAGATGAGACATTTTTATACAATTTAAACCATAAAGGAGGGTGTTTAACAGCGGAAGGCGCATCAAAATCCTCGGAATGCATTGAAATCTAAGCTGTGTACACATGTTCGGGTATTCATAGTGGCATGGATACTAGGATTAACAGTGCACCAAGTTGAGAACTGCTCTATCCTGTAAAAGCCTGCACAACTTGCACTTGTCCCCATGAAAACCGACAGAGTTTCATTAGAAGCAGTTTATTATCTGTTTACATACACAGTGTTTTGTCGTATTTCGGATTATTTCAACTCTCCTCGATTTATGGTTAAAGCGGAACTATAACTGCATGTAGGAAGCAATGAGATTGCCAAACCGGACACGTCACTGACACTTTTTATGACGGGATTAGAAACTAATAACTTTTTCTGAATACGCTCTTATTTCCGCAGCAGTTAAATCGCTTCATAAAAAAGGAAACTTCGCCTTTTGTTCCACAACTGAAGTAAACCCTTGCTATTGTAAACTACAACCCGTTTCATCAGGGCGGAACAATTATTTTTAGTTTGTAACTGTTCTTTTCTGATGTTCTTCTCTCGGCGGACTACAAAGGACAATAAAGTTATAAATGCTCCTGCGGATGCTGTAATTCAAAAAATTAATAAAAGGCTGCCTCCAAAAGAGTAAAGTTAGATGGACCTCCTCCTCACTGTAGGTTGGTTTATGGCTTGAATTTTACGTTTGGAACGGCTGTTGTTAAACATGGTAATTTAAAAAAAAATATTTTCTTGGAATAACATTGGTGTCTAGATCAGGGTAGAGAACTTGTGAAACACGCGCCACTGGGACTCGAACGCGATTTGATGACATACCATTATTTGATCTCAGCATTTACATATTTATTAGATGGCTTAACTGACGAATTAAGAAATAATTTAATTTATTTTCCGCAGGTCTTTTATGAAATTATTGTACAAGGGTACAGATGATTTTGTGTAGCCCTCCCCTTTGCAGCTTATAATTGTAATAGCCTTCTGTAATACAATAGCCCCAGCTATTGCCAATAACGAACGCAAATTCCCCTGATACTCTCACAAAATAATATGAAACATTGGGGGAACCCAACTTCCTTAATCCTTCCTCCCACCAGTCTTCCAAGTTCTCAAAGTGTTTCACAGCCTGTAAATACCTTTGGTGGTGGAACAATCATCGCTCCGAATGGTCTAATAATTTAGGTCATTATAGTAGGCTACTTTCAAATATATATTTTTATCTTCTGCAAGGTGCCATATTTATTTAATAATATGAAAGCTACATGATTGGAGAGGTGAAGTTGGTGAATATGAAGATTTCTCAGTCTGAGGTAATCAACGTAACCTCCTTGGTAAAGACACAGACTGTGACCATCTATAAAGATAATCTTTCTATTTGCCAATTATTAAATATGCATTATTATTTCTAACCTTAAACACGCTCAGTCTTCTCTCTTTATACAATTATGCAGCGTATATTGTAAAAAGAAAATAATGCAATTCTTTTAGGTTTATAACATTGCCAGATGCTATTCTCTTTTGTTTTGCGTGTCTTAATTGCTAAATAATTGTACATTTTCTGACATATAATATCACAGGATTTTGTAATATTTTACATGCCTATTCTGTGGAGTAACAACTATTTTCAACTTCATGCCACTGCCAGCTAAAAGTCAAGCTTTCTTGACAAGCATGTACGTTATACGTTTATAATACTTTGAACTCAAGTAGGGACTTTGTAAATATTTTTAAAATAGTTTAGTAATTTATGAAACGAAAGTACGTGTTTCTAGTCCAATTCCGTCAGAAAAGTTTGGACTTCTCAATGGTAAAAGCATTATCAAAATAGGTTGAATAATTGTTGACATTACCCTACATATACACACAAAGGTTCTCTTGTTATATTAATAATATAGATGTTAGTATATTTAATCCACTAACAGATCTTTGCCTTCCTGATTACACATTTTTACTTTATTTAACATGTACATAATAGATGGAGAAATAATTGTGTTGCACCTAAACATTCGACACCGAGATTTTACAGGAAACGCATGATTTTTAGATCTCATGAATAAAAAGGTATGCTTAGGAACAGGTTCGTGTGTCCGTTTGTGTGAATAGAATAACTTGGAAATGAAAAATCGATAAGCTACGAAGAAGCTATTTAAGTTGATTATCTTCCAAAGATATGACACAAAGCTTTTCTCCCCAACTTATGCTTTACATGGACAATTTTTGAAACATTTTGAGTTTCTCAAAGATGGCTGAAGATTTTGTTTAAAATACCACATATTTAAGAAATTTTCATGAATAATTACTAATCACATCTAGATTTTGCGTTGTCTGGGAATAGCTTCCAAAGCCCTCTTAATTCTGGATGACTTTTGCACAACTGATAAGCTCTAATGGTTAGGTAAATATAATCTTACTAGAAAAAATAGATAGATCTTATTAAGGCACACAATTTATGTTCAATATATTGTGGAGTTAATCATTATCGAGATATTTCTAGATAAAGGTTTGAATTTCCTAACACTTAATTTTCTCAAATGGAAGGTCGTTAGTGATTCCGTTTTTATGCAAAGATAACGGAATTTCCTATCCATCATATATCCATTAACTTTTAAAAGAGCTGACTATCGCTTAAGTCCATTGCACCTTTAAGAAAATATGTAATTAAACAATGTCTACAAATGTTTGTCTCTATCAATCTGAAGTAAATAGAACAATAAATTGTTGTAGGAATAGTCTGTTGAAGAAATGCCAGATAAGCTCATGTGAATTTAATTTGCCAGATATTTTTGTAGAGGCACTGTATGGCCCGGAATGTAGAAAGTATATAAACCTTCCCAGCCATATTTTTCACATTTTATAGGAGTCGCGGAAATGCCTGAGCGACGGTTAGGTAAGGGTGCAGGAGCGACCCGGTGGTCACGTGCGAGGTAGGACTGCAGCGTTGTCGAATTAGGGTAACATACACCAAAAACAAAGAAAGTCTGTGCTTTACCTCACATTATTCTCTTTATCATCTCTCCTGTTATTCGCATAAGCAGCTATTACTTTATTCCAGTTATGTTACAATAAACTTATAGATATAAGCTCAAAGTAAGTAACACTGGTTGACCGCGTGCATGATAATTATGTGAAACAAAATAACTGATTTTATATCTTAAGTCAGTTTTTCTTAGTGTTGAATGCATGCAGGGGAAAAAATAATGCAAGTAGCTTTACGGATGCAGCATAACGTGGAAATAGTAAAGTATGAAACGACGAATATTTCAAAACCGGCTAATGCTATAGAACAGAATTTGTATTATACAAATTGCATATTAGCTCCGTTAGACAGTTTCTCTACCTGATTATGACATTACTGTACAAATTGTACAAATTTGTACAAATTAAGAGGAATTAATACGAGACACATAAGTCACCTAACAAGAGATTGTGCTGGATTGGGCTTGACTATTTTACCGAGCAATACTGGAGCGGAATAGATGTATTAAATTTGTCGTGGAAGGCACTCTGAAGTTTGCTGGATTATTATAAATAGCGTTTTACTATTAAATGTCTTTGGAATTATATAAAATGAGATACTATTTTCAACAGTTGCATTACAATAACACTATAGTTATGTAATGTAACACATAAATAGTTATTATATTTATTTTTTGCTTCTGCTCTTGTATTATGTGTATTACTTATATAATTATTAAAACATGCAATTATTTTAATTAAAAGCTGGTGGACTTACTTTCTTGTTGCAAACAACAGACGCATTGTTATTAGAGTTGCAAATTGAAGATGATGTTCATCTTCTTGTAGGCTCTGGATTCCATACTTAGTTGATTATTTTCGAATTATGCTCTTCATTAATTTGAAGGTATAGTTTCACTGCGGGTACATTATAATTATGTTACTCTTGAACCCTTAACATGCTATTACGAGATTACCGTATTGATAGTTTGGTCAAAGAAGTTATGGGCAGAGATAGGCTTCACGAGAATTTTAAAATCGAAACCAGCAGCTGATTTTTTGTTGGCAACGCTGATCGGAAGCTTAGATTATCAATAGGGTACCGTAAATTATCAGGAAGCCGCTGATTAGGGTGCCCATGAGCTAAATAGTCACAGAAAATTCATAAACGTGTGATTAATCAACGAAATAACTTAGCAATAATTTAATATTTTTAAAATACATACTCGTATGTCAGCAAAATTCAATTCCCCTAAATAACGTTAAGGTCTTTTAGTTTCTTCTTATTTTCGCTCAAGGAGTGGCTTATTCCGTCCAAAAATCAAGAACCATTATATGACTCTATTTTTTATTTCTCTACTACCTACATATAATAGGCAGGTGTACTATACTACCCAAAAATTCAGCATAGAGGTTTCACTGAAGATGGACGTTTGGAAGTTCCTGAACCCAAAAATGGTTTTGTACACGTGTTTATGTGCGTAATTTTATGTTAACATCACAATTCAAATTTAAAAACCTGGGGCTGCAACTTGGCACTTAATTTCAACATCTTCCATGGATGGAACATGAACATTTTTGAGTAAACTCTGGTCCCCAACCTCTACAAGATTTTTTCTTTGTTTTTAACTTTCACGTAAATAGCTGTAATTATTTTCATTAAAATATCATACTTTTGACATTATAGTGAGGAGTAAAATGCAAATTCGGATTTCGTATGAATTACATGCAACTGCCCCTCAATTCTGAGTAACGTCTGTTCAACTATGATACGGCAGAGATTAAAAAAAAACTTAGTTTAGAAAGAATGTAGGATACTTTAAAATATACAATTTATATAAATTAGTTTTTTTTAATTTGTTGATGTATAAGATATATTTCGTATTTTTGACAAAATGTATAGTATTTCAAGCTAAAACTTTTAAAATACTATATGCATTTTTACCTTCTCTACTGGTAAGTAGGGGAAGTATTGTATTCCACCCAAATATTCGATGTCGAGATTTCACCGGAAATACACGTTTTGAGGCCCCCTGAATAAAAAAAAACATGTTTAGAAAAAGGTCCGTGTGTGTCTATGTGTCAGTCTGTGTGTCTGTCAGTCTGTCAGTCAGTCTGTCAGTCTGTGGACAGCATAACTCAAAAACGAAAAGTCGGTTAAAACCAAAGTTGGTATTTAAGTTTAATGTCTTTCAAGGACGTGACACGAAGATTTTGAAGAAAATAGCCCCACCCTAAACTACCCTTTATATGGAAGATTTTTCCAAAAGTTTGTTTTTCTTGAAAATGGCTCTAACGATTTTGATTAAAATGCCATATGTTTGAGATATTTTGATGACAAATGAAATGTATATCTTGAATTTTCTGGCTATTGACCCTGTAGTCGTATTTACTCTGGATGAATTTTCCATAACTGGTAAACCGTTAGAGATAGACCAAATCATACTATACAAAAAATGTAGATCTTGCTAAGATACACAGTTTATGTCTCAATAAATTTTTTTGCAGGGTGAACCGTTTCGGAGATATTCCTTGTTATGTGTGTGAGTTTCGGAAAACTTAGAACTTTCGTGAAATGGATCATCGTTGTTCATTTTTACTTTCTCTGCTGGTAAGTAGGGGAAGTATTGTATTCCACCCAAAAATTCGATGTCGAGATTTCACCGGAAATATATGTTTTGAGACCCCCTGAATCCAAAAAAAAAAAAAAAAAAAAAAAAAAAAGCATTTTTAGAAAAAGCTCCGTGTGTGTGTCTGTGTGTCAGTCTGTCAGTCTGTCAGTCTGTGGACAGCATAGCTCAAAAACGAAAAGTCGGTTAAAAACCAAAGTTGGTATTTAAGTTTGATGTCTTTCAAGGATGCGACATGAAGATTTTGAAGAAAATAGCTTCACCCTAAACTACCCTTTATATGGAAAATTTTTCGAAATTTTTTATTTTCTTAAAAATGGCTCTAATGATTTTGATTAAAATGTCATGTGTTTGAGATTTTTTATGCCAAATGAAATGTATATCTTGAATTTTCTGGCTATAGCTCCTGTAGTCGTATTTACTCTGGACGACTTTTGCATAACTGGTAAACTGTTAGAGATAGACCAAATTATACTATACAAAAAATGTAGATCTTGCTAAAATACACAATTTATGTCTCAATAAATTTTCTTGTAGGGTGAACCATTTCGGAGATATTCCTTGTTATGTGTGTGAGTTTCGGAAAACTGTGTGTGAGCTTTCGTGAAATGGATCATCGTTGTTCATTTTTACTTTCTCTACTGGTAAGTAGGGGAAGTATTGTATTCCACCCAAAAATTCGATGTCGAGATTTCACCGGAAATACACGTTTTGAGGCCCCCTGAATCCAAAAAAAAGCATTTTTAGAGAAAGGTCCGTGTGTGTGTCTGTGTGTCAGTCTGTCAGTCTGTGGACAGCATAACTCAAAAACGAAAAGTCGGTTAAAAACCAAAGTTGGTATTTAAGTTTGATGTCTTTCAAGGATGCGACACGAAGATTTTGAAGAAAATAGCTCCACCTAAACTACCCTTTACTTGGAACATTTTTCGAAAATTTTGATTTTCTTAAAAATTGCTCCAACGATTTTGATTAAAATGTCATATGTTTGAGATATTTTTATGAAAAATAAAATGTATATCTTGAATTTTCTGGCTATAGCCCCTGTAGTCGTATTTACTCTGGACGACTTTTGCATAACTGGTAAACGGTTAGAAATAGACCAAATTATACTATAAAAAATGTAGATCTTGCTAAAATACACAATTTATGTCTCAATAAATTTTTTTGTAGGGTAAACTATTTCGGAGATATTCCTTGTTATGTGTGTGAGTTTCGGAAAACGTAGAACTTACGTGAAATGAGTCATCGCTGTTCATTTTTTTATATGTTAAGTGTGCAAAGACAACAGAATCTCAAACATTTGACTATCGCACAAAGCCTAGTATATTCTAATATTCCCCTTGCACCTACAAGGAAATACGCAATAAGATAATTTGTAGAAATGTTTATCTCAAGTAACAAGAAAGAAGATAAAGGAATAAGAGTTTGTAAGAATGGTTAGTACATGAGTGGAGAAAGTCATGTGAGTGCAACACATCAGACTTGTAAGTTTCTCATCTGACCTTACGAAGGTATTCTCAGATGCAGTGCACATGTACTGTATGCCCACGACAAGAAGGTTAGAGGGGAATGAAGGGCAGAGGGGGCTTGAACTGTGTATCTACTACGGTAGCGGACCTGTTTACTAGGAAATGAGTGTATGAGAGTGCATATTTCTAGCTATGGGTGAGTTATGTGACAACATTGTGTATTTTAAACGAGCCTAGCATCCTTGTCATACTCGGAAACTAGTCATAAACACAGTGCGGGAAGCACAAAATGATTACGCTACACATTCCTAAGACTTGCCTTCTTGTCTTGGGTATACAGTAGCAAGGTTTGTTTTGAACATCTGATTTCTTACAAGCGTTCTGTATACTTCTACGCAGCTACGTAGCGTGCTGAAGCATTCGTTACGATCAGCAACAGTAATTAGAAAAAACACACTTTTTTTGCGAACAGTTATCAGGATAGATATGAAAGTAATTTGTCGTTAAAACCATACTATTGTAATTTGACATTATTTTGCCTCTTCATGTTCCGTCTGGCAAAGGTTTATAAAATAAAACATGCCTTGACGATCGATGATATAGCACAATACATATATCCAATTTCTTGTGATATATTACCACTTTATATTGCAATGCTGTACATTTAATACTGTTTCTTATGATTTGGCATCTTATAATGCCCGGGATTTATAAAAGTGTCTCATTTGTAATACTTTAAACCTCCTTTTTCCTGATTATATTATTACTCAGAATTCACAACCATATAGAAAAGCAGCCTTTTGTAATATATAGTGTTAATTTAGCTTGTTTTATCAGCTAAGATTCCCAAATATTTAGTAATTTACAAAGCCATTATTTAGAAATGTTTTTGATTACTACCGTTGCCTTTGCTAGTCATTAATTTCTTCTATAACATCATTTCCACATATTAGTTCAACTGTATTGTTGTAACTCTAATAAAAGTATATATTTTATATTAAATATCCTCAGTTACTATTCAATATTATAATGTTCTCTGCAGTTATAATGAGCTAATTATCTGGAAACATTGCCGTTTTTGTAAGCAATACAAATAGTAAATAATTAATCTCTGCTATTTGCAACAAGGTCACATTCGTTTTGTTAGCTCTTTTAAGCATTGCATGATGGTGAGTCATGCTAATGGCACGCTTAAGGGCAAGTTATAAAATGTGTGCTTCTAGCTCACAATGGCTTTTGTTACCCTTAGTTAAATGAACTCTTATTTATTGTAAACTTGCATCAAGTTTATCATCAACTCAGATTTGCCGATGGCTGTTGTACGAGTTCAGCATCTTCAAATTACGCTGAGTCACCTACCTAATGTCGTTATACGTGTTGTGTATCTGTAAAGGGATTCTCATAAACTTTGATGTTCAAGTCACCCAAAGGTGCAAATAAATCAGGGCCAAGAGAGGTTGCACCCGTTAGAAGGAATATTCAAGGTGCGTTGTAAGGGAAGTAATAGTGTTTCAAGTGGTGGGTGAAAGGAATCTCTATGTTCTAATAGTTTCTAAAAGCTTAGGATTTTAATACTGGTCGGGTGCTCAGCTATAACAGGCAGCGTTAACAGAAATACCGCGGTCCATCATTGTTAAAAGTAATAAAACAAGTAATTTATACAGTTTCTTGAGGCCCTTGATTCCACAATAAAAAACATTTAGAAAAAGGTCCGTGTCAATGTGTGTGTGTGTGTGTGTGTGTGTGTGTGTGTGTGTGTGTGTGTGTGTGTGTGTGTGTGTGTGTGTGAACAGCATAACTCAAAAACAAAAGTGGGTATTTAAGCTTAATGTCTCTCATGTGTGCGACACGAAGATTTTACCAGAAAATCCCTCAACCCTAAACTACCCTTTACATAGAAGATTTTTTTTTCGAAAGTTTTGATTTTCTAAAAAATGGATCTAACGATTTTGATTAAAATGTCACATGTTCATGATATTTTTATGACAAATTAAATGTATATTTTGAATTTTCTAGCTATAGGCCATGTAGCCTGCTTACTCTTGGTGACTTTTGAATAAATCGTAAATCTAAGAGACAGACCAAATCTTACTATACAAAAAACGTAATTTTCGTTAATACACATAATATATCAAATAATCTTTGTCATGAAATGGACTATTTCAGAGATATTCCTTGTTATTTGTCACAATTTTGCAATACTTAATAGACGTTTCCAAATGTGAGGTCATTAATTTTGTTATCCCTTGGTCGTGCAAAGAGAATGGAATTTCACAGATATCACATAGCGATCACTTACATTTTACTTCAGGCCTATAGCATTTCCGTTGCATCTACAAGAGAATTAGCAATAAGATAATTTCTACAAATGGTTATGTCGATTAATATGAAGCTGACTGAGGGATAAGTGCTTGTAAGAACAGTTTGTGCACGAGTAGAGAAATTCGTGTGAGAGCAACACAGATTTTTTTTATTTCAATCATTTTTCAGTTTCTTCGCATGTTATATATTATACATGTATTTATTACAGCAACCTTTTGATACAAAACTTCAAGAACGCAGGAAAAAGAGAGGTTATGTCAAGATTACATATATTTCAGGAGAGCCTACTTAAAATTGGATACTAAAATAATTCTGTTGATCAGTTATGCAAAAAGTCATTCAAATTTAAGAGTACGTCAGAGGCTATCCCTAGAGAATGTAAGATCTGCAGTCCATTCGTTATGAAAGCACCTTAAGCATATGGTGTTTTAATGTAAGGTGTTTGTATTTTGAGAAAATCAGAGTGTTGGAAAATGTTCTCATGTAAAGGATAGCTTAGGTAGGGTAGGTTAAAAACTTTCATACATCCTCGGAGGTTGCTAAATACCACACACCCACACCCATGCACACAAAACTTGTTCTAAAAATAACTTTTTGCTTTCTCTACTACGTATAGTAAGCAGGCAGAGTACTGCAATCGACCTAAAATTTCGATGTCTAGATTCCACCAGAAATATGTTTTGAGATCCCTTAAATAAAAAAGAGCATTTTTAGAAAAAGATCCATGGGTGTGTGTGTTTGTATGTCCGTGTGTTTTTGTGTCTGTGAGTGTCTGTCTGTGAACACCGTAACTCAAAAACGAAAAGTTAGTTAAAAAGCAAAGATGATATTTAATTTTAATAGGATCTTTCAAGCGTGCGACACGAAGATTTTTCAGACCATACCTCCATCCTAAACCACCCTTTACATGGAAAATTCTGATTTTCTCAAAAATGTCTAACATTTTGTATTTCCATATTCTCATTGTAGCTACAAGAAAATTACTAATAAGATAACTTCTACAAATGCTTTTCTTAACTAACATTAATTATAAGAATTTGAAAGAATGGTTCGTACAAGTGTAGAGAGTCATGTGAGTGTAACAAAACAGATTGTTTTGGTTTCAGCGACTCTCAAAGCATGACTTTCCGGGGAAATCGCGTAATTGAATTTTTGGGGAAATGCAATGCTTCCTCTACTTACTATAAGTACGCAGCAGAGAAAGTATTTTTGTTTCCATTAGTGGGTCTGAAAACACCTATTTTCGCTGAAATCTCAACATCAAATTTTTTGGTAGATTTGAAAAGCTCCCATTCTTATTATACACAATAGAAAATAAAACATAGATTAGAACGCCTTCACGTGTCTGCTAATGTAATGCACTTGATTTTGTTTCTTTGAGAATGCCTACTGGAGAAAGTATTTACATTAAACATCACGTCATGATCCGAGACATAAGGATTTAAATAAGCTACTACATTGCATGTAGGCACCTCATAAATTTAATGGTCGTTTGTGTATAATGGCACAAATCACAGAGTATAAAAAATAACCTGCGACATTATCGCTTGAAAATGGGGCTCAAGGTTAAACCATTCCAGGATCATTTCCAATCCTGAAGGAGCAAGAAATGACAGGCATTGTTGGTGGAAGAATCCTTATATATCATGGTGGGGACGAGGAAAGCATACAGTTTGGTCGAACTAGGAAGATTGTGTTCCTAGAGAAATTTCTAAATTCAATAAAAGGTCAAGTAGCATGTTGGGTAAGGTACCTGATAGAAGGGATTAGCAAACTTGGGGCATATATTTCTCAAGTATGGCGAGGAGGAGAAACCAATAGTTTCATTAAATTTAGATCAAGCACATTAATAAATAACTTGAAACTCATAATTTTTCAGATTTTACTTTTCCTAAACAGAGGAACTACTCTATACCAACAGAAATTTCACTGAAGCTTAAAATATACTTTTAGAGAACTGTATCTGTAAGATAATTCACAAACGAAAATTAGTATTATGTAATATTCAAAATCGCATTTGAGCTAGAACATTTTCAAGAAGCTTACGAAAAATTACTAATTACATTTTTAAACATCTTTAAGATATTGGCGCTATTAACAGATTATTATCCTCAATTTTTTTTCAAAAGCAAGATTCTTTTCACTCTGACTGCATTTTTATCACATTGTTTAATCGATAAAGCAAAAGAAAAGCTTTTGTAACGCAACAAATGTAAATGTTATTTAAATATATTGTAACACTTGACAATTTGACAAATCCCATTTCTGACACTAGTGTGAAAAAATGACAATTTGACAACAAATTCCAGTTACTTTTCTCTCACTTTATTTTATTCTCCAAAGTTGAAGCAGAAAAACACAGTCTGCAGTTCTTCGTGACCTTGCAACAAACAGCTGTTCTGTCCTCTCGTAACCTTGACACACACACGCACACTTGTTTGTCTTTCAGTTCTTACTGTCTTAGAAACTGCTGACTTCTCACCAAAGCGGCTGGGTTCGATCTCAGGCAACCGCATGTGGGATTCGTGACGAAGCGGCGCTGGGGCGGGTTTCCTGCGGGTTTCCCGGTTTCCCCGACATCTCATCCCACCGGTGCTCCATCTTCATTCCATTTATCATCAGTGTCACCGCCTGCGGTGCCGTAGTAGTAAAAGTGGGCGTTAAACAGTGCAACCTAACGCCACTGCCTAGAGGCAATATTTTTCAAAGGAAAGGCCGCCAATAAAATGAAATGTGAGATATAGATGATGGCGATGATGAAAACACCTCTCTCTCTCTCTCTCTCTCTCTCTCTCTCTCTCTTTGTGTGTGTGTCTCTGTTTCTCCTTCCCTTTGTAAAATAGGTCAATTTGGTTCTGAATTAAAAATAGCAGAATTCAAGAAAGATTCAGAATTCTTGTTACTAGTTCAGTGCTTATAAGCTAACCCTAAATGCAGTATTTCAATCCAGGACAGTTGAACGTGTGTTGATACTCTAGCATAACTGTAGGACATGTGCTGGGCAGACAAGAGGGAGTTTTCTGTGTGTTGATGATATGCATTTTGCTTGTAGCTAGTACGTATCCTTAAGCTGACTGCTGACACGTTTCCCCTCTGCAGCCATGCTACAGCTGACGTCACGATGCAGCTTTGCAAATCTCTCTTACTTCCGACATCCGTTATGTCACAGCCTCTCATTCCTGAGTGACTACCCCGAGATGAGTTTTCCAATGTCATGGTTATCCTCACCAGCACAATTCTTTAATGTTGTGCCACTTTTATGAATTTTGTGAACAGAGAATTAGCCAGAAGTATTTTCCTGATGCGTGATAAATAGTTATGAACAATATTAATGTTGTCAACAAAATGATACACTAATCGAGTGAAATGGCTTTCTGGTAAGATGTTAGGTTCGAATTCGGGAGGTCTTCGTTCGATTTCCGCCAACCGATCACTCTCACCGTTAGGTTTTCGTGGTGTTCCCTGAAACGATTTCCTTTCCACGCTTTTCTTTTCATTCCATCTTCTTCTCATATTTTACTAGTACTTCTAGGTTTTGTGGCGTATGCCGGTGCAGGATAGATGCCGCGGATGCTTACTCAAAGAAAAGAGTATGCCCCGTGGACTCTAGAGGCCTGCTTGGTCGCCCTCTCTAGGCAGGTCCAGCGTGGGAAGGGTCTTTAAGCCTGGAACATTTAGGAACTTCCGCGTGTCTCTGTGGCCTGTGTGCCTTCCACCTGTAAGCTCTCGGTTCCTTCCTCCTGGGGGCGCCAGTAACCCTAATAGACCTGTGTAGTTCGCAGTGCACAAGGTGTCCCCCTTTGATGCGTAAGCTATACCACCTACGTATAATGGTAAAGTATCCGTGGTGGTACCGGCAACAGTAACCATGTTGCATGTTAACATCATAACAAAATGGAAACACTTTTTTGTTGTTTAACGACGCTGTCAATTGCCAGGATCACATCAGCGTCGCCGGTGTGCCGGAATTTTGTCCCGCAGGAGTTCTTTTACATGCCAGTAAATCTACTGATATGGAGCTGTCGTTTTTAAGCACACTTAAAAACTATCGGCCTGGGCCGGGTTTGAACCCGCGACCTTGGGAACAGTAGGCCAGCGTCTAACCAACTGAGCCACCCAGACCGACAAAATGGAAACACAATACTGATATATGTAATGAGAGCATTGGTTGATTTCTTAATCAAAGTGTTAAGTGTTAATAAAATAAATGTTAAGATAGTGCGAGTTTGTTCAGTTTTTACTGTCACGTCACTTTCCGCGATTACGGCATTATGAAACTTGCATGAAGTAACCCCTTTTCCTTCTACTTCACCCGCTGGGCGTCCAACACAAGACCTCTAATCTCTCGCAGTAGCAGTACTCATTGTACGTCTTAACTGTTGCCATAGCCTCACTCATGACCAGCATTTTACATATATGGCATCAAGTAATTTTACTGATTTACTGTCGCCAGCACGCTAATCGACATGTGGAGTTTAGAGTTTATGTGAGTTGGGATGAGAAGCTTTCGTTAGCACTTCTAGAATCACAGCTCATGAGCAGCTAAATACAATGTGCTGCAAATACATTAAGACTTTAGATATTTTCTTATTTGATTTTTAGGTAATAATTAAAATTTTACGACATAAAAACTTCTCAGTTAATTATAATTATCGGTATTAAGTTTTGCAGCTTCAGAAAAAGAAAAGACAGAAGAAGTGACAGAAAGTGAAAGGAAAACACCAAGATGTTTTCCTCCAGCATCGTGTTTGACTTCCTGGCTTCATTTATTGAGCTTACTGCTCCTTAATCGACGTTACCATTTCAAAAATCCCCCCTCCTATCTTGTGAAAATAGATGATAAATGCTCTTGAGAAAGAAAAGTAATGCTAAATGAGATGAGAAATGTAATTCAAAAGGACATGCTGTGGACATTTTACTTTTTCTGTCCCTTAGATTCCCGAGGTGGAAGAAATGTAACATTCCAACCATATATTTCATATCCAAATTTCACTGGAAATGCGTCTTTTGGCTCCATGAACTACTTCCGATATGTGTTCTGTTGTTCCTTTGAATTTTCCTGTGTTTTAAGCTACACACTTTGTATTGCCGTTCTCTTTATGTCTTCTGAGAATATCCAAAGAATGTGCAATATCAAGGCAGATATGCATAAAACAGCTGACTGTCATAGCAGTCGCCTACATCTTCGTGGACATCTCAGTAAGAGAAATATTTCAGCTCTTATATTTACGTTCATATCTATTTGAGCAAAACTTAAAAAAGAGAAGTGGCATAAACGCCAAAATTTGTATTTAAGTCCGACAAGTTTTAATTATGCTAAGTGAAATTACTCAGGAATTCCGTCAATTGTAAAACTACATTTTATACGTGATCTCACTGCTAAAAACTATTATAATATTGTTTATTAAAATCTACATAGTTGAATATTGAAATGTGAGTAAAATGTCTATCTTTAATTTTCTGCAAATAGCTTCCTTCCCATTGAAATTATGTTATTTGAAGCAGATGAAACGGGCCAACATTTAGTAAAACCTCCGTTAAGACATGGATTTTGGGTAAAATTCTTCTAGACTAGCATTCCCAGAAATCTCCGCCAATGCTTGAATTTGTCGACGCAAGAACTACGCTTAAAGTGTTGGGAGTCGTTCTTCTGATTCAAAGAGCTTTTGTCAAAAAATACAAAATATCACGACTATCGCGTAATTAACTGATCTGAATTTTTGGCAGCTGGGTTTAGAATCAGACGGAAATGTATATTACTTAACATTAATTGAATGATATCTTATTTAAAGCATTTCTTGTAAACATGTACCATGTTAACAAACCAAATACAATATGTGGTTTTATAACAATGCGTTAAAGAATATACAGGTTGGATACTACTGTTTCGGCTATACGTTAACCAGAGATTCTACACGGTGAAAAAAAATATGTTCCTGATTAACGACGCCGTCTATCATATCAACTCCACCGGTGTGCCCGAATTTTGTCCTGCAGCAGTCCTTTTACATGCCAACAAATCTACTGATATGGAGCTGTCGTTTTTAAGCTTATGAAACACCATCGGTCTGGGCCAAATTTGAACCTGCAACCTTGGGATCAGCGGGCCAATATCGAACCAACTGAACCACCCAGACCGACTCTACATGGTGAGTGTAACTAATAACTGAGTGAGTGGGTGTAACAGTACAACTAATGCCAATAATGCACTTTTCGCCGAAAAAAAAATGTGTGTCAAATACTTGGGGCCATATAACTTCTTGATGAATGAATATAAATTATTAATTATTTAACATAAACATTATGTGGACAATTCTGTAATGAATTTATACCTTAATTTAATTTCTCTTAGAAATTAAACTTCGCATGATACTTTAACACTAAATTTGATTTAATTCGTTCATTCGAACTAAGGAAGAAATACATTACAGACAATGTTTGCGCGACAGTTCGTAAAATAATAAACCATATATGTCCATTCATCAACAAGCTAGATGTCTCCAAATACTTGGCTTTTTCGGCGAAACGACTCTTTATTGACAATAGTTGTGTTGGACATGTTTGTTTCTCATCATGTAGAATCCCGGGTTAACGTATGGCCAAAGAAGTACCTTCCACCCGGTATGTGATAGAGAAGGCCACGTAAAGATCACATATCATTTGTTATGTGACATGTTATGTTAAGGTCACAATCATTTTCGCATCACTAAAGAATGACCTATAAGTTCAACTTCTACCATAAAACGTGCACGAGTAAGTTGATGGTGCATGAGATGGTTCATTTAGGACGTGATCCTTTGCCTTCACGATCAACACTTAAACATTATGATAAACAGGGTCGTTCCCTTTTTACACTTAATCTTCTTGGTTAAGACACTTCAGACAATTTTCCCTCCACATTACGAACATTTGCTGTGCTGCGTCCTCCCACATACGAGTAGCACCCTTGAAGATTTAATAAGATGCACAGTCAGGCCCAAGTTTCGAAGGAGAAATGGAGCAGGCACTCATCTGGTTTACAACTGGTTCATGCTGGATAATGAAGTTCGTTGATAGAAATGATTTGAGAATATGTGCGATTTATGAGCAAGAGCGAACTTAAGGTCTCAGGACAAATTATGAAAATGGACGTAGCATGATTAAAAGGCCACATATAAATAAACGTTAAATATATAATCACTGAACAAGTATGGCAACGATGTAGGACCCAAGAGAAGGAGAAAGGATATCGGGAAGACCGAGGACGTAATGGTCAGACGAAATGAAGAGGAATGCTGGGAGCACCTGGACAGGGATGACGAGGAACTGCAACGCCTGGAAGGTCCACGAACATCTGCTCAGCAGCTAAGACAATCAGCGTGACAGAGTGCCAAGAAATATGGGACATATCTGAATATGATGGTGAAAAATAAGTGATAAATGTCATAACAAGTGAGAACTAGTGTCAACGTCAAAAGAGTAAGACTCAAGCCCAGAGGGCAGAGGAGTGCAACTTAAAGTAAGTTTAAATAAGTTTAGTAAGAAACAAAGACAGGACAATTACACCTTCATTGCTCAAATGTGGGAAGAGCATACCGAGCTACCCTCCTCTTAGGAAGCGCCGTTGCCCTATGGGGATTTTAGGCTATACCTTCGGGGGCAACCCCATTCCACCAAGACATGACTGGACCGATTTTTGAGGTGGAGGCACCCAGAGGGCGGAGTCGTCACCTCCAATGTTAGGGTGATGATACAATGGCGGTTGAATGAGAGGATCTACAGATTTTAGCTTGGGACACGTCATATGAGCTAATCCGTGGCTGTCGAAAAAGGCAGGTTACGGCACGGATCGGATGGCCAACATTGTATGCCATCATGATAAAACTGTATCTTTTCTATTAGTTTAATGAGCAATTTTATAGATGTATTAGGCGATTGTGGACCATGACCAGACTAGAACGATTATGTCACTGCAGTTTGCGCCGTAGCCTATTTCGTTAGCCACTAGCTAATCAGAGATGAAGGCCTGAATAGGGCCAACTTAGCATTGCCACCAAAAGATGAGAATCAAACCATGGGCTCACCATGAGAGCCGCGAACGAAACCACTGAGCCACTCCAGCGCTCTTTATAAAAATGGAGAAACCTTCTATCAATAGATATGATTCAAATAAGTTAGAGACATAGAGTTTATTAGTCGTTCAATCATTGAAATATCTAAAAAAATATTTTACACTTAAACATTTTTTTAGAAATTGTTGATTAATTGAAATACATATCAGTGCAGGGAGGAAAATGTTTTTGAAGAGATTCTCTTGGTGTTATGATGCTTAAGCATGATTTTCTTTTTCTTTTTGTATTCTTATACTTACTTTATGTAACGCTTTATTTGTATCTTGTGTAGCTGAAACGAATATAAGTCCCTTAGGAAATTTATATTATATATTTCCTACAAAATCATTAAGTAACATCACTAATAGTTGATGAAATATATTGAGTGCTATATCTGTAATGAACAATACCAACGTAACAGAAAAATCCTTAGAATCGTCCTACTAACGCAGTCTCACAGACATCTCGTACATACCGGTGAATCGATACAGCACGATAAAATCATTATTTAAATAACAAGCTATCAAATTAAAAATAATAATCCGCGCAGGCTTCTGCATAGGTTTTCCACTTTTAATTAGAACGACTAATTTTTGACGTAATTACATTTCCGAAGTAGCATCAAAAGTTAGTTAAAATGCTTTTTACCATCGCAAAAATCATATCACAAACATGGGTGGGAATACAACATATTACTGCTAATTATTTTCTTCGAAATATTAGATTATATTTTAAATCTAAAACAACTGTAGCTTGTGAAGCTCCAAATTGGTTTCACAATATGTTTAATCAGTAGTTAGTGAATGCTGAATTACTCTAATGGTTTTGTACTTGTCAGGCTTCCGATTTTATGTGTAAATAACTCGTGTACTAATTTATTTCATTACGGTTGTAGGAACTAGATAAATACTACTTCTATTTTATGTTAAATCAGCCTAAATATCCCATAGCAATAATTCAAATGAAAGTTACGGTTAGGTTCCTACATTGGAGGGGGAAACTTGAAGTAGCTACAAAACAGGAATGAACATGGTCCTAGTGATCTTGCTCTCTAACAGTACCAGGCTCATTTGAGCCTTCGAGCAAGCATCCGCGCCATCTGTCGGCACCACCATGACCAAGAAAGAGATGAGAAGGAAGCGTAATAAAACAGAAATGATGAGGAGGAAAAGCATGGTAGACGACAAAAGATCCTAGTATTGGCCTGCCAAACAAGGGGAACCACTGAATACTCGACGTTTGCGGAACATGTTATGGTTCGTGTACGGCTGTTTTATTTTATTTTAGTCTGTCATCCCTTAAGGGCTAAGACCTTCTACCTGTTGGTAGGGTAGCTCAATAAAAACTCATTAGGGTAGCTAATCCTAAGTAACTCATTCGAGTCCTGTCCTTCCACGCAAATAGATCGCGTTTCATTTAAGAGTCAAACGAAGATCTGAATACAAATGTAATTTTGGGAGCGTATACAACCATCAAAGTTCTCCTTTAGTGTGCGTTATCCATTAAAGTCGACATAGCAGCGCATCAATGGACCGCGCTACCACTTTTATTCATTTTTTTAACTCACTCAGAGCCAGCTTGCTAAATGGCACATAGTAACAAATAGTTAAATATCGTAATAAAGTATTGCTGCACTGGATTTAGCATACAAATATAATACCACTGTAGTATTACTGCATATAAGTATTAAAATAAGTAATTATTGTCAAATAAGAGTTTAAAAATTTGAGCTTTTATTAACAAAATGTCAATACTTCCTAAAAATCACTTTTTGTTATCAGTTTGCGTCTATTCGTTACTGTCTAACGTGATCAAAAAGAAAGGCCCATAATTGGAATTTATTTTAACATTCTAATATATAAATAAGGCACAGTGGGTTTATAGATTTGATGGTTAATCTGCATTATTCACCAACCCATTAGCTTTAAAAAAGTTAATGAGTTGGTGAATTATCTTTGCTTCCAATGTTTTTCTTTTTTCCCCCTGCTGGTGATGTGTATCCGTCTATTACCTCCTCCATATCCCAAAACAGGGCTTCTCAGGGTGCATGCACCTGTGCATTACATGATGCAAGATGTAAAATGCGACTAGGATAATTTGCCCTCGGTACAAATGTCCATTCGACGCTTGTCTCTCTCACTTTACCATCCACCCTTCTCGCTTCACCGCTGTTCTTACTCACTTCCTAATGTTTACATACGGTGCACAGTGCTCAACTGATTAATTTCGTTTTCAATACCAAGTGTGGTCTTTTGTGATCTGAGAAGCATTGCTACAAACCTCATTTTTGGTTAAAAAATGCTCTTCTGCAATATATAGCAACCTCTTCAATTATTTTCCCCTAGCGTCCCCTATGATTTCACCACATGTTTCTGCTTGTACTCTGTTATGGTGTCGTTCAACAAATGATTCTCTTACACATGTAATTATTGTACCTACCACAGATAAGTCATATGGTTATATCGTCACGATTTTCAAAAACATAAAAGTTCCCACTCTGATTTAAATGGACTTTCGGCATTCTTTGTTTTCTTTTGCACCGATTGTGCCATAATTAGATACTAGTATTGAACGTATCTATTTCACTGATAAGCAAGCCATGTATCAACACACGCTTCCTCGATTCTTCGTTTCTTCACTCTGCAGCGCGCGAGTTTAGCCGAGCATAACCGAGTCTCCACGATGTATCGTGCAAGGAACCTCTCTAGCTCAGATTGCAACCCGTGCAACTTTAAGCTTTGAAAGGCCCTGCTCTAAGCATTGGACGTAATAAACCTTCATTTCCTTCTAACGAAATGTGTTTAGCGATTAGAAACACGTGCGTGTGTTTTACACGCACTTCAATGACTGCTAATCAAGATGCACTTACAGGAAGAGAGTGAAAACGAATCACCATTGCTGTTTATCTTAAGAGTGCCTCTCCGTTCAGGTCTGATTGGATCCTTAGAATACAGCTGTTCGTGGTTGGAAATTTGAAAATAGATCAATCGTTCTATTTGGCAGTATGTGGTAAGTTTATCAAGCTGAAACCCTATTTCGCACAACTTTTCACTTCTCTACTTTATGGGCGTCCGTATGTTTTAGTGTTCCAGAAATATAACATTTTTGTCATAATTTCACTTGGTAATGACTTAGGAAAGAAACCCTTCGGATAAAAAATAATAAAGGAGAACATTTAGATCAGAATCCCACTTCAATTAGGACCAGGCTGTGATAAGATACTGAGAAGAAGGCTAATCAATTTCAAGCTATTTGTGGAACAATTGGACGAACTTGAACAAAAACAAGAAAAGGAACACACATTAAATTCTATAAAGCTATGGCTGTATCTCCCCTTATATATGGTTCTGAATCATGGTGGATAATAAGAAACGAATAATCACGCATGCGAGAGCAGAGATGAAGTTCATGACATATGTAAAAGGACGTATAAAATGGACCACATAAGCAGTAAAATAAGAAGAATAGAATTAAAAATTTGATATGTTGCACTCACCTGACTTTCTCCATTGTTGTACTTACCATTCTTACAAGCTCTTATTCTTCTGTCTTTTTCGTGTTGAGATAAACATTTCTATAAATTATTTTGTTGCTTGTTTTCTTGCAGGTACAACGGCAATAAGGGAACATAGTATGCTTTGAGCGATAGTCATATCTTTTAAAGCTTTCAAACTTCGTTCTCTGTGCATGGTTGTAAAAATGAACAGCGATGTTGCATTTGACAATAACGAGGGATATCTCCGAAATGGTTCACTCTGCAAAAAAAATTATTTTGACATAAGTTGTGTGTTTTAGTAAGATCTACAGTTTTGTATAGTAAGACTTGGTCTATCCCTTACGGTTTACCAGTTATGCAAAAGTCATCCAGAGTAAATAGGACTTCATGAGCTATAGCCAGAAAATTCAAGATATACATTTCATTTATCATAAAAATATCTAGCATATGGCACTTTAATGAAAATCGTTAGTCATTTTCAAGAAAATCAAAATTTTCGAAGCATTTTTCATGTAAAGGATAGTTTAGGGTGAAGCAATTTCCTTCAAAATCTTCCTTGAAAGACTTGGTTTTTAACAGCATTTTCCTTTTTGAGTTATGTTGTCCATGGCAGACAGACACACACACGGATCTTTTTCTAAAAATGTTTTTCTTTTTGATGCGAGGGATCTCAAAACATATATTTCAGGTGAAATCTCGACATCGAATTTTTAGATGGAATACAATACTTTCTTTACTTTACTATACGTAGTAGATAAAGCAAAAACGCTTTCAGTTAAAAGAAAATAGAATGAAATGGAAGGAAAAAGAATTATCGGCCGATTGTAAAGAGAGATCTGGGTAGACCTAGTAAGAGACCGAAACAGCTGATCATAACTTCTAATTCTTGAAAGGAGAAGAAGATAAAATTCACTTGGAGTTTGTTGAGGATCTTCCAAGGACTAGTTTATTGTTCATGTTTAAACTATTGAGGATTTTCTTCCCAAACAGGTTGCATTATTGAAAACCTTTGTGTTTTGAGGTGGTATGCTGGTGGCGTGAAGAATGTATAATGGGTGTGACATGCACGAGCTCAGACCTTTCGTGTCAGCTCAGTACCATGAAAGGTCTCAGAGTATGTACTCGCTTCTAATCTGAGGTAACGTGGTGCGGTTTTCATCTTTTCTCAGGGGTGGTTAATACTTCAGTTAACAGTTGTCTTTCATTGATGTTGATTTTCTCGCAATCTTTCTTCATATATTGACGTTGCTCAGTGTAGTACACACAGGTTTACCACATTATTTTACGGAAATGTAGGATACAGTGGTAAAATTATAGGACATTTGATAAAAATGTAGGTTTATCGATCAATACAAAGCTAATGTAAAGTAGTAATTTAAATGTCATTATATATACCTAATGGCATATACTTATATTTCTTAAAATCCTGAAACATACAATACTAAATGAGATCCACAATCAGTCATACGTCTGTAAAATATTAAACTTGTGCAAAACATTCAGCTTCTTTAAAATATAATCAAGAAATTTCACAAGTGAGGTCTTTAAAATTATACTTCATTAAAACAATACTTTTCACTGAATTAATAAAATCTGTTTACTTAATCTGTTCACTGTGCTCTTATTGAAAACACTCTTAGTGTTCTGTGCAGGAACATGTTCCTTTCTTCCTGCCTGAAATACTTATTCTTTAACGTACACGTATCGTTGAATTTGAACTTCCGTTTCGGCATTTCGGCTTACAACAAAAACAGTGTGTTAACTGTTAAATTTCCACTAAACCTTCAAATGAAAGAGTGAGAGTAAAGCATCACTTTGTTTTGCTTCCACAGAATAGCAACATTTTGCGTCGGAGTGCAAATGCTGCGTTACCAATCTCTCGTTCAATGTTATTAATGCACGAGTATGCTCTTTAATTGTAATTTGCCATGTACATATTATTATGGTTGTTATAATGGTTGCATTATTACTCTTATATTACTATAATAAAAACAATAATCATAATTAATAATACACCTAAAGATTTATGCCAGATGGGCTCATAAATAAAGAGGAAGTGATGGAAGAATTGCAATTAGAACATTTAACATTTTCACAACAAATCCATAAATCATCTGCAACGTATACATACATATAGGATTCCAAAAACAAAACTTTACTATCGTCTGACTCTAAACGGTGAAACAGAAATTCAGTGTACGCGAACCAGGATCACGTGCTGACCGCGAGGTTAACATGCCGGCTTAACGTGACCAACGGTCGAATGTTTAAAACCTAGGGGGCGCACGAGTATGATAACGGCATTGCGCTATGAGAAACCGTTGTGCTAGTGCGATGAAAGTGTGAGCAAAGTTGTTGGAAGGTAATCGTAGTCGATGCTAAAAAGAAGGAATGCATCGAATAACCATTTGAAAACGAAGTCTGGGCTATTCCTTTAATACCCACAAAGTACCCCGAGAACTTCAAATCCATACTCTACCAAGTTAAGCCGAGGTAATGGCGCCAAGAACATCTTAAAGCATCCAGTGGACCCTCTTCACATCGGTGGCATATTTAACATCATATCGGCTACAAATTGGTGTCCACAACGGGAGATTACTTCAGCTACAACGGGAAAAGATATTTGGATCGTCCAAGGAAACGTTAGATTAGAAATATAACTGTGAGATTGAAGCAGACCGTAGTGCCTAGTACTTTGAAGCAAGATTATTATTAATTATTATTAATATTACTTCTTCTTCTTCTTCTTCTTCTTCTTCTTCTTATTATTATTATTATTATTATTATTATTATTATTATTATTATTATTATTATTATTATTATTAATTATTATTATTATTATTATTATTATTATTATTATTATTATTATTATTATTATTATTATTATTATTATTATTATTATTATTATTATTATTATTATTATTATTATTATTATTAATACAGGCAACAAAAATTTGGTTTCGTCTGCTTTGACACACCCGCGCTGCTGTTTAATATCGTACAGGAACTGAGGGAATGCGCTACATTAATTTATATCACTAATTTATTCATCATTTTAAGTATACTTTGTTAAATAAACCTTCTATGACCAATGAGTATCAGATTCCTGAATTATTCGAAAAAAGCAAAATCTGACAACAGTGTAAATTGGCTACTTGAATTGAGATGGTGTGATTTCACGTTCATCTTTCGTTATCTGTACGCCAAAGCAGTAATCCTGTCTACTTTCGCTTTCATGCAGCACGCGAACTGGGAACCTGAAGAAACCTATTTCTAGAGACTGTTATTTTTCCAGAATTACACATCTATGAACAGGATACTTTAGCTAATGGAAATGTTAATAGCAGGTAGCTCAAAATAACTTTATTGTGTTTTGGAACAAGCATGTTGAACAACACAATAAGAATAGCATCAACTTTTCCATTATTTTTTGTTATAACGCAATTAGGAATAGACATCTTGTAGCATGCTTAGAGTGGTAATACCAGTAATGGTGGCATTCACGTAACACAGATAATAAAATTAATTTGACAGAAGTACTGTTGTTGTAGACTACTTTCATCATAGTTTCACAGCTACTAACAAGACAGACCGGCTACGGCATTTATCGTTATGAACCTATTTGGTGATGAAGATCATTTCCTGTGTAACACTTAAAGCACCTGTCTGTTCTGTTAGCCACTATAAGTGTATACTTCTGCGATTCTGGTCCTGCTTGTCCCAGCTGGCAGCATTACCCGCGGGCCAACCCACGCATACGCTAGCTATTTTTCTCACTTTGGGCAGATAAAGAATGACTTTTACTACCTGGCGACAGGAGCGAAGGTTTTAGAGTGCTGCGATAGGAAACCTATCTTTTATACTCCTGACTGTGATCGATAACAGGCTACGCATTATTTCATGCCTGGATTTAACATACAACACAAATACTTTACTGTTAAGTTTAAGTTCTTCTCAAAATTGTATGTCTCAAACTGCTAGTGAAATAATAAAACGTTATCATTTTGAAACTAATCGCAAACTTTTCATTGGGACTGCTTCAACCATTACATTAGAAAGGCTTTTAAAATAGTTTGAGATACTTGAAAGCGTTTTAGCTTTGAGAGTTCACATGATTTTGGTGATTTTACCTTTGTGCTTACAAATGTTCAAAATGCATGCTTCTAACAAAGTGCAAAATGACCTCTTGTTTTTTAATTATCTCACAATCATTTATTCGAACAATTTTCTTTTCGCCTTTAGTCGTAATTTAATAATAAGCATTCCCATAGAAAGTGATGCCTTTCGAGTTTCTCATCTCAATGACATCACGTTAAAATTAAATAGGTACCAAAATGGTCGAAAAGTTGTACAAATATAAAAAGTGGATACGTTCAAAACATTTATATTAAACTAAAGTTTACTCAGGGGTCTCCGTCTAGGGGATATGTGAATAGCGACCACAAGGTACCCAAGGTGAGCAGAACATTACTTTCACTTACTGGTGTTTTGCTCCTCACTGTAACTTTTCTATCCGACCTTACCTTGGTCATCTCTTGTTCTCTTCCAACCCCGATGCTATTAGGGTTCCCGAGGGCTAGGGAGTCTTGCTTTTTCCAACCTCTCCATTTCTCTATAAAATCTTAACCCCTAACATGCTGACCTGTCATGGCATGTAATACGTCCTCTGATTGGTGATCAGAGGAGATGGTCGGTGAATTGATTTTGATAATTCTCCCGGTCAGGTCGGTGAGACCCGTAAACCAACGACAGGTGTGGTCCTCCAGACATTCTGGGGGCTGTGAGAGAGCGATGTGACCGCCAAAACATAAAAATATGGTGCTCTCTAAAAAGCGGTTACTATTACTGCTATTGCTCTCTTCAATATCATCAGTGAAAAATATTGGAGAGCAAGAGGATTAATGACTTCACTGTCAGAAATCCAGCATTAGATAACAACATATTAAACTAAAGTTAAAACATCTAACATGTCGAAAACGTGTAGAATATTGGAACTGACAGAAATTTGGGAACCAAGAAGAAGCGTAAAATGTAAAATTAGGAAAATAATTTTAAAACAGCAACAATTTTTGGAAAATGTTTAGGAATGAAATCATTCTTCTCGCTAAAAGGTTTCCACAAAATATATTTCCTATTGCATGTCCAAAGTAAAAGTTGTTTTAAGTATATGTTTAGCAAGGTTTTAGACCCTGTAGGCACACTAGCAACTCTTATGTCTAGACCATACTGGTCAGTATAGATGGGAGGGTTAAAGAAGATAAAATACTTGCTCCCTCACATCTTGTATGCTGCCTGAGCAAGCAGGCGCAACAGGCAGGTGCAGATCCAAAACTCTACATCACCATTGCCAAGGTGTCAACCTCCGTAGCTCTTTAACCAATTATTTCTCACTCCAAATTACTCCAAGGTTTAGGTGGTCAAAAGATCGTTATGATCTCCAGCCTGGAAGTATGTCTCGCAGAAATGCTTATACCTATATCTTGCCCCTATTAAACCACTCAGGGAGAAGGCCTATTTATAAATAATAACTTATAATGCCTGTCTAGGCGCAGTAAGCAAATCGCTGTTGAAAATTTATAGCCATGTGCTGGGACCGTCCAGTACTGCATGTTGCGGAAGTTAACAATGGCATTCCTCGTGAAGCCGGTCTCATCTGGGGCTAAGACGATTGTAAAAACTCTACATCTTATTGCAGAAACCAATTGGTTGATAATATGCTCCTGCAAGGCACTGGACCATCTAATGTAGCAGCGAGTGATATTTTAAAGTACCAAAGTACCAGGCATACCATTTTGACACTATGTGTAATTCTTCTTTGTTCTCCTTCCAGAGGAGACAGCCCTGCCTATTAGGACACCATCCGAGCCATTTAATGATTACTGTTGCTGGAATTTTCAGTCACAATACTTTAAATTGCTTATTCAGCTTCAGTTTTAGTTAGTAGGCCTCCATGGTATGCTCGCTACATACACATGTATCCAACTCTCCCTTGCAGTCTGTGTGCAAAGATCTCGACTTCGGACTCCGCCGGGTGGGACATATATCTGATATAACCAGACTCGAACCGCTGTGCTTTATGCAGTTTGTGCCTAAATTAGTAGCAGCAGTTAAGTACTTCTTGAACTAGTTGATGAGAATTGATTATCAAGGCGTATCCAAAACGGGCGAGGGAAGAAGTAGCTGTTATTGATTTGAACAGCGTTTGTTTTATTCGGAGCCACTGCTAACCAAAATCTCTATTTTACGTGTATTCACCCTTTCCCAGTCGACTGCCTGTCCTAGCACAACTAATTGACAGTATTATCTGTGTTCCATAGTCTCAGAATCTTCGCCTCTCATTGCTATTGACAGGCGAGGATTGCATCATATAGCCTTAATATCCCAATTCTCATTAATCTGCAAATAAAGAAATGCTATACATACACATTCAGATGAATTTAGCAATTGAAAATGTGAAAAAAAAAAAAAAATCGCAACAATTATTTTCATAAACGGTTGAAAATAGATGTTGCTGTAAGACAAGGTCAGTATTATACAAGGCAGCTTAAAAATTTATAAACCCATAAAGTCCGGGATTTAAAGTACTTACAAATGTAAGTATGTTATCTCAAATATGAATTTAAAATTCCTTGTTGCCTAACGCGAAAAAGCGAGTCAGTTGGACAATTTAATGTCGCACCAGCTCAGTTGGTAGAGCGGCCGCGCGTATGGTGGAAGGTCCGTGGTTCAAATCTCGGATATGACATTGAATACTTAAATAATACAATAACAACAACCATGATGATAATAATACTAATAACAATAGTAATAACTACAATAATAATAGTAATAATAATAGCAATAATAATTAATAACAATACGCTAAAAATGCACTAACGTGTATTCTCCTTACACTTGATAATGAGGTAGGTAACTCTCACAGTGCTTCCCACACAACTAGCACACACAATTTTCATAGTGCGCTGTATCTTGCAGTACTTCTAGGAATCCCACCGAATAAAGAATGCAGTAGATAGGCAGCAATTAGAATTTAAAGTCCGACACAGTTGCAGGAAGATGAATTTTATTCGCTGTGTAATGTGCGCAAATGTCATGTAATAATAGCATACAAATAGTACTTATTATAAAAAGGATTTCAGCAACTAATAATAAAGGAGAAAGTATACATCAGTTAAAGCAACAAACTCATTTATATTCTTACGCGACGAGCCGGTAAGAAACTAAACGAGCACGCATAATAAAATAATGAAGCAATTAACATACTTAAAGAGGACTTTAAAGAGCAGAACTGGAAAATACATCATGCTGAAGTTACACACACCGGTGCCTTCATGGAAGCAAAAGATGGACACTGAAAACAAGAAATTATATAAGTCGCAGAGACGAGTTATGTAATGTTTCTCTTGCGAGGAGGTAGACGAGTCTGGATCTGGTAGCCCTTGACACTTCGATAGCTCTTTTGGTATATAGCGTTTTTAATCTTTCTAGCACGCATAGCTTCTTTTTACTAAGGTGTGACCATATGACTTCTGTCCAATAGATTAGGATTGGCATGATTTTTGTCTCTAAGTTGAAGGTTCTTATGTAGCTAATTTCATGCATCACCCCTATAGCTTGTACATTGTAATATAACTGTCATTATCTAGAGAAAGGTAGTGCAAATGAAGTTACAAACAACTAAATATATAAATATCAACTATTTGCAATATGTGTCAACATATAAACCTGAGACACATTTCCAGGAAAATGGATTGGAAATTTAGGATACACCTACAGTAAAAGAGTACTGCAAATCAATCAAAGCCAACTTGATGTTGATTTCATTTGGTCTACATTAAAGTAGCACCCCATTAGTCTGTTAGCTACAGCATAGTAATCTAAACAGTCTTCAAATGTGAAAGTAGGGAAAGTTTTCTTTTGTTGCCATGATTGACATTTTTCATTATTCCATTCGCCTTCCTTGGAGTTCCTTTCTTATGGACAACAGTACACGAGGTATGCGTCAACTGATTCCAGGTCTTTGAACGGCACACGTAACAGCTGTTGTTGATACAGACATTGCCAACGGATTTTCATCCAATTCCTGTCTGTCAACTGTTACACACACTGGGATTTCACAAGCAGAAATAGCGCTGTCAGAACCATTCACGTCTTATAAAAGCCACTTCAATGAACAGTAGCAATATCAAGGTTTTTCTTACTCACTATAAAATAGGTTAAACATTTTCGTTTTGTGAGATTTGCCACTGTAAATAAGCACGACATTAAAACCAACAAGGGATCATCAGAAAAATCATAGCTGAATTAGTAACATCGTCGTCAGGACTAGTTCATTTCAGGCTTTTCCTTGAGCCTCGCCATATACATAATATCCCAAGATACTAAATCTCACACAGTAAAAAGTGCTGGACTTTCCATTGTTAAATACTTTCCAATATTCTTGATGCCTAAATATTTGGATGCGTTTAAGATTTTTGATGTAGTATTTTATGAAATACTATAAAAAAGAAACATTCCCTTATCACTCCTTCATATATCCTTCACATTTAAAGAAAATCATATACGATTCTAAAAGCTAGTTTGAATCCATCCTAACCAAAAAATACAAATCAAAGCTACACGACAACAACTAATTTATGAAAAAAATATAAGTAAGTTCATTTCTCTTATTATATTCTCGTTAGTATTCAGCCATAAAATAAGAGATATCCAAAGACACTCGTTATTAGAGGTTCAAAGCTAAAACATGTTTTGTTACTTTTCGAAAAAACAGTCAAACGCTTTTGTTATTTATACCTCAGGCATTACATAAAACAAGGCAACAATACTATATTCAGCGTGAGAATTGTAGTATCAGGTATTCTAAAAGTAGTAATTTATATACGTGTTAAAAGTATGGTTTTATTTTGCGAATAGAAATGATTGAAAACCGAGGCGCAGGTAGACTGCAGAAATCCTACGGGCACAATAAGATCACTTTTCAACGTATGATATCCGTTATTTTTAGATAGTTCTGACATTTGTAAAATAGCAACAAAATACTATGTATGGGTCAATCCACGTCAAATCGAACACCCGTAAAACACGACTTTTTCGTAGGAGGTTCAAATTTTTTTATGGATAATAAGCATCAAATAAGGAGACCCGTATTTTTTTATTTCCGTATTTTTAAATTACTTGCTTAGTTATGGCTATTAGAAACTAAGCAATTTCTGCGCGCACCGTAATATAAAATCACTTGTTACTCTAAGTTCATGTAGAGTTGAGAGTTGGGGTTTGGCGCACTGGAAAGGTTAAATATAACACTTTTAATAACTTTCGATCAATCATTATTACACATAAATTTTGGACTGTTTTTTTTTTTTTTTTTTTTTGATAGTATATTTTGTAAAACCAAAAATAGAATTTAAATCGATGTGTTAAAAATCTAAAAAAAAAAAATATTCCCTGACATTTTATCTATAAAATAAGATGTTGAAAACTATGGCATTTGCATTAGTGCATTTGCTACAATTTTTTTTTCTGGAGGCCTGCAAGCGCACACGGACGAGTAACAAGCCAGGTGACTGCAGACAGCCTGCGAATTGGTGCGTCAGCTATGCTAGTCAGATAACTTCTTCTTACTAAGGCAGTACAGTTCATGCAGAAAAATGTCTCCACAATGTACCTCCTTTTTGATACTCCTATGGCATCTGATACGTGCTTTTGAACTTCTGAATTTTTTTGAAAAAATCTTCTGATGTAGGTAAGCAGTTCTTTCTTTTAGCTTCTTCCTTTATGTACGTCCGTACATTTGAAATAATTTCTCTACTCTGACTGTGTAATGTTTTGGTCCCTAATTTAGAACGTACAGGTGGCATAATTGATTTAAGCTATGATCAATGTCTCACAAATTCACTATAAGTATTCACTCTTTGTCGCAAAGATCTATGTCTTCAACTGCACGCTGCAATAAAAAGCACCTTTGAATTAGCAAGACATGCAGACATCACTACCTTCCCCCTCCCTCCCCCTGTGCATGGTTTCATTCGCAGAATTATACAATATGAGCCGATGAAACAGACAAAAGCTATGGATTCGCCAACAGGACTTCCAGTCAAGGTCAGGGGCCAAGAACGATGGGTCCAGCTGTGCTTTAAAATTAGACTCCTTCATTCCTTAGTCAAAAACTGAAGCTTTAGTGAAACAATTTTCTTTCGAAGAAGGAGGTAAAGCTGTCAAAAACTGAAGCTTTAGTGAAACAATTTTCTTTCGAAGAAGGAGGTAAAGCTGTGTGTTGTATGGAAACATTAGTTTAAAATGCATATTTTAAAAACATTTTGAAGATGCTAATAGTGTACATGTAATAGTGTCAGCTAGCAGTGTTCTCCTTACTGTACTGTTGTAACGTTCATGGAACCTCAAGCAATGAACAGTTGCCGCAATGGAAGGTGGCAATTGCGTGAGGTTACTTTAGCCGCCACCGCTGCCACGCGACTCCGCTGCACTGATTTGCAAAGTTAATTACAACTGAACTATTAGAGACTCTGATTTTTTCAGAGAATATTGAATAAACTTCATTGTATTTTTAGTTTTTTTCCCAGATTTTTAAATAGTCGAGTTTATGTTATTATCTAACTTTAAAACTTTAATCGTATAAAATATAATATTAATAATAATTAATAAAATTTTCTAATAAATACATCACAAAGTACTGCAATTTATCTTTAATTTGAGCCAAAGATCAAGTAATTTGCTTCATTACAATCGGAGGTATGATTGATCGAAGAGTGAGAAGCGCGCGATTTTTGGGACATTTCAAAAATTAATATCTGCCAAAATAAATTTTTTATACAAAACGAAGAAACACGGGTCAAATATATTTTGTTCCAAAACACCAAAAAAAAAAAAAAAAAAAAAATTCAAGAAAATCTGAGAGATCAAGGTCATTTTTGCCATATTTTGTTCGATTTGACGTGGTATGACTCGTATATTGATTCCAGCGTTTTAACTAAACTGTTCAGACACATGCACGACAATTTTACAAAATACTTTTTGGGTTTAGGAGCCTCAAAACATAATTTCGGCATCGAAATTTTGAGTGGAATATAATACTTCCGCTACATACTATCTGGACTCCAATCCTCACGGTGAGATGCTCAGAAACTGACGCCATCGTCAGATCAGGCCACTCTCGCCGGAGAACTCCGAAGTAAGAACTTTAAGGTATACGAGGAGGTCCATGGTTTATCCACAACAGGCAGCACACGTGGGATCAATAATACAGCATACCAAGTAGACAGCAAGACGATCCAACCACAAACCGTCTTAGTCAACCTGTGGAAGTGTATCTCAAACAACAAACAATATCCGCACCTACCATACATTTTACAAATAAATACCAGCTGGATGACATCAAAATTATCTGTCTCATGGCAGATATCCTAGACATAATTCCAGCCTTTTTTGTGAGCTTTTGGAACTTCCAAGTACCAACATACGGGAAATTATTAATGCCACTATACTTGGCTCTGTAAACATTCTTAAATCCGACTTAAAAGTGCAGATGTTTTTGTTGTGTGATTTGATTTGACAGTTTGAATGACATGACACCATAATATTATCAACACTATCATCAAATTCATTCTGTAGATGATTGAACAGAAACTCAACTTTTATCTAATAGCTATAAACATTGTTATTTATATGTTTTTCCCTTTGTCAAATTTGGCAACACCTAAATAAGGGATATTTTCGCCTTATTTCAATAAAGTAGCAGAGATGGTAAAAATCCGATTTGTTAATTTTGCTGATACACCATCGATTATTATTCTTTGTGGATCCTACAGCAATTCTTCTGAAAGCTTATTTTTCTGTCTACTCTAAGGTAATGAAATAAAGCGATGGTTTCACTGCACATTTGGATGTAGGTATAAAAGTGAAGGAAGAAATCATGTCGATAGCCAAATATTTGATAGATAATTTAGTCTGAACATTTGCAAAACGAAGAAAGTTACAAAACTTGATGCTTGAGGTCATTATGTTCCAAGGATGCGTCACGAAGAGTTTCAAGAAAATCACCTCAACTTCTTTTATGAAAAAGAAAATGTATATCTTCAATTTTCTGGAAATAGTCTCTGAAGTCCTCATTCAGAGGATGAATGACTTGTATAACTGGCAAACCAAGAGATAGACAAAATCTTAGTATACAAAAATGTACATCTCGTTAAAGCACATAAGTTATGTCCAATTATGTTTTTCCACAGATAACCATTTTTGAGATATTTCCTCTTACTGATTTGAATTTTTAAATACCTCTGCTTTTCTCAGATAGGAAGACGTTATTCCTTTTTGTATGCCCTGGCCATGCAAAGAGAATGGAACCTCAGAGCCATCAATCGGCTCAGCTTCATTTAAGCCTATTAGATTCCACTATTTCCATTGTATCTACAAGGAAGTATCTAATAAAACAATTTCCGCAAGTATTTGTCTCAATTAATACGAAGAAGATAGAAGAATACTATAAATATTTCAAAACAGTCCTTGGTTAGCAAAGTAACACGTGCACATGAACGGAAGTGCTGTCTTTTGTAGCATACAACTGTATTCATATTTAGAATATATTGTACATTTCAAGTGTGAAGTTGTTACTTCTACGTTGCTTGAAGCCACAACACGCAAAGATACTTGTGAAACTTGAGTTCTACTAACCCATTCTTACGCCAAAACTTCTGATTTAATCATGTAATTACTTTGTCGGATTTTAAGGAATGTCTGCAGCAGCAGGAATAAGCAACAGTGACTTCCTGAGTTACTGCTGATCTTCTTACCTGGTAATTAAGAACCGACCTTCAGCACGACAATGAGAGGTGCTAACTTCTGCTACTCAGGACATGTTTTGCTCATCCTTAAGTGTACTATGGTATTACCACACATTTACTAGTCGACTGCGATATGAATGTTTTTGGACGATGGAAGCACTGTTTAGTTGTGATATCAGAACTATTGGTTTGCAAGATTAATAATTAAATAGAAATAATTCGAGCTAGATAATTAATTGTAATAAGAAATTTATATACGTATATTAATAGTAATACATAAAGTAAAAAGTCATTAGCCAGGAATAGCGTTGAGGAATATATATTAATTACAAGTCAGAATAGCTAAGGCAATCAGACGTTCCAATAAATCTAGTCGACCAGAAATCCATTAGTTCAAGGTTCCGGTAATCAGAACTCAGTACTCAAAAAATAAGAGGGTTCACCCAACACACGTAAGCCAATTCTAAAAACTAAAAAGGAAAAGAATTGTTAGAATTTAACACTTTAAAAATAGAATTTGTTTTTGTTGCAAACAAATGTGACATTAAGTGCGTAAAAACGGCTGTGTTTCTAAAATTGGTCTCTTATAGAGTGTTATATTAGAGGAATGTTTTACTGTGATAGACTATCGGCAGGTAACAGCGCACAAAGATCGCGCTTTGGTTGTCACAAACTTGGCGGTAGTCGCAAGGGTAAATACCGTTTAGTATTACAGAGCCCCAGGACATCTCATTGTAATCACGAAAGTACTTACTGTATCTCAAATTATAAATTTGATACTTCAGAAGTTAGCAGACATAACGTTTGAATGGTTACAATTTGTATGATTAATGTATAGAAATTGTTTAATTCTGCATCCTCAAACAGTCGGCAACTACCTGCAAATTTCATTTCGCTTCATCTATTAGCCTCAAATAGATTTATCACCAATGTAGCTGGGGTTGTGTTTTCTCACATCCAACTACGCATACCCTGAGAGAAATATAGTTCACTACAACAGCAGCCGACAGATTCATCAAACACTGGAGGTGGCATCAAAAGTGTCACACGCTGGGAAAAACGTTGACAATGCATAACGTCATCAATGCTAGCGATTAGAAGAGAGCGAGGGAAAGGGCAATAGCGGGAATATAGTTTCACAATGAAAATAGTACTATATGTGCAAGACATATGAGAAACGAGGATCAAAAACCTGTGTACCTTATTAAATATATAAATATCAACACATGCATTCATAATTACTTTACTTGGCGCTTATATGTTACATATCGCCACAAGCTCTGTACATTTCTTTCCCAGGAAGGGAATCCATGCAAATGGCCTCTTGTTTATCACTTTAACAGGTCAGGTAAATAAAATGTAATGTTAACGTCTCATTTACGATTTATTTTCTGCAGTTTTAATGGTAAGATTGAATTAAATGTTATATCAAAATCGTAGACCATCTCAATATATCACTGCCATAATTATTAAGACTATCCTCTTATTGCATAAATTGTTGTTATTAAATAACAATCTCAGCAGTGGAATCTGTACAAAAGAATATTATTTATTTTAATATGCGAAGCTTAAAAGCGTAAAAAGAAACTAACACTAATGATAAATACCAGGTGGCCCAGCTCATCCGGAATCGGGGTAAGTGCGTTAAACGAGTTATTGCAATTCTCTTAACACAGGAAGGGTTATCTACTTACCCCGATTCCTGATGACTTGGTAGAACACAAGTGACTTATTTCAGGAAGCGCTGTAGTTTTGGTTTATGTCAAGTTATGTCAAAGTTTAATGCTTAATGTGTCAAAGCTTAAACGTCTGAAAGTGTACTAAGACCTTTGCAAAATGCCTTGTTCCATAACATAGTCTATAAAGTACTTAGTCACGCAATGCAGTAATTTGCTTTATCACACGTTTTGTAACTATTACAGCAATTTACTGTTGAAACTTCTAAACACAACAAACACGCTGGTTCACTCCATAATCCGGATTGGTTCATTGCGTTCCACAGTTACGATAACTTGATAAACAAGGCTACATTTTCTTAAACAGAAGTAGGAATGATGACATACGAAAGGAATTAGGCATTTTTAAACAAAGAATATACGACAAAGTAGAATCAGGTGGAAAGAACATTTAGAAATAATGGAAGAATACCTCATTCCAAACCTGCTTCGTATTTCACTACAAACCAATAGGCAAAAGAAACCTTGGCAGGCCAAAGAAAATATGGACTCAAAAATGTTTAGTGCTTGAAACGGGAGGCTTAAACCTTCATGATGATGATGACGACGATGAATGAAGTTCCACTTATCAATGAAATTGCCACTTGGTAATTGTTCTATATATCATTTGCTTAGCATTCTGACATGAAGAACAATGAGCACACTTCGAATTTTCTGAAACAGTCTGTGAAGTCCTCTTCATTCTAATGAAATGTAATCATTTTGTATAGGTAACTGGAAATTCGATATTTTTTTCGTAGCGTTAGACATACATATTGTATGTCTATAGTCCTACTTTCCAAATGAACTGTATATTATTTTATTGCAGCCAATAGACCGTTACAGGAACATTTGATAGTCCTACCTTTACAACCAATCAGAATAAGACAAATTATTTACATTAATAATCATTATATAGAAATACAGCAATACGATATATATAGTTACAGTCACTTAGCAATATTTTCATGATGTATACACATGGCCATTGTAGTTCAGTAATATTATACAGTACGTATGTTATAAAACGCGCACAGTGAAAAATCTCGTGTATTGCACTCACATGACTTTCTCTACTCTTGTAATAACCGTTCTTACAAACTATTATCTTCTTCGGGTTAACTGGATTAAATTATCTTATTGCTTATTTCCTTGTATGAGCAAGGGGAATATTAGAATTCACTAGGCTTTCAGCGATAGTCAAATCTTTTAAAGCTTTCAGATCCCGTTCTCTTTGCACGCTTAACATATAAACAAATGAACAACGATGTTCCATTTCACGAAAGATTTAAGTTTTTCGAAGCTGACACAACTAACAAGGAGTATCTCTGAAATGGTTCACTCTACAAAAAAATGTCTTCAGACATAAATTGTGCTTTTTAGCGAGATCTACAGTTTTTGTACAGTAAGATTTTGTCTTTCTCTTACGGTTTACGAGTTATTCAAAAGTCATCCAGAGAAAACAGGAATATTCAAAATATATTTCATTTATCATACAGATATATTAAACATATGGCATTTTAATCAAAATTGTTAGAGCCATTTTCAAGAAAATTAGGGTAGCTTAGGATGGGCCTATTTTCTTCAAAATCTTCGTGTCGCATCCTTGAAAGGCATTAAACTTAAATACCAACTTTGGTTTCTAACTTACTTTTCGTTATGCTGTCCACAGACTGACAAGACAGACAGACAGGCAGGCAGACAGACAGACACACAAACACACTGACAGACACACAGACACACACACAACGAACCTTTTTCTAAAAATGCTGTTTTGGATTAAAGGGGTCTCAAAACATATATTTATCGTGAAATCACGATATCGAATTTTTTGATGGACTACTTACCAGTACAGAAAGTAAAAAAGTAGTTACTACTGAAGAGAAAACTGAAGGACAAAATTTTGTTTGTGTATCCATATTTCGATATTTTAAACCAAGACACGTTCTTCGGTGGGGACCTAGTTGAATGAATACTGCAGTAAAAATAAATCCTTGTATTTAACTTAGTATTACGTATTAGTGTGCCTGTTTTTATTTTAACGCTTTAGTTTACGAATGACCATAGGGATATTTTACCAGGTACTATTCGGGAATCTGTTAGCAAACACCAATACAATTTCTGTATTTTATTAATGCAGGTAGCAATTTTTAAAACGAATTATATAAATGGTAGATTGTTATTTAATGTATTAACTGTACAAACAGCATCCAATGTGTTGAAATCTCCTACTTTCGCTTTAAGCCGTATGGCAGTGCGTGTAATGAAGGATAATCTCAAATATACAAACAAGGTCTAAGGATGGAATAATATTAGCATAACAAATCAAAATTAAATCAAGCACACAGTATGTCATCATAAACAAATATTTATACACGCCTTGCCTCACATCGCCACAGTTTCATTTTAAACAAATTTACGTAGTTTTTGTCTCTGTTCCAATAACATGCGAATTACTGCCAATCATTTCGCTGCATTTTTTAGCTAAGATGTTAATTATTAATAGTAATGACAAGCGACACACAGAGAGAAATGAGGTTTCTAGACAAGTAGTCATTAAGACAAGCATAATTCTGACCATCTAGCAAATAATGTATTCTTTATTCACATTTCATATTGAAATTTCCACTATTCCACAATGATTAATCTCCCCCAAACAACTATTAATTTAATCCCACAAAATATATTTGTAAAGCTTCTGGATTCACGTGCCGTATTATGGATAGTGTCTAAGGTTATCTGTATTCAAATTAAAAAAATATTTTATTTAGTATGTAACAAAATTAAGCAACTATGCTCTGTATCATCAAGCTGAAAATAGTTTTATAATCAGGAAAAACTTAAATAAAATACCGAAAAGGCTGTATCTTTTATTTTCCAAATGTGTACCACTCAATACTGTAACAATCTACAAGTGCGATATTTTACAAACATTTTAGTACCGGAAATACATGTTTTAAGGACCCTGAATTCTAAAGAAGCATTTTTCAAGAAAAAGAAAAATATGTTTGCGTCTATAAACAGCGCAGCTTAAAAACGAAAAGTTTGCCAAAAATTGCATTTGGTATCTAAGTTCCATATTTTCTAAGGTAGAAACCAACATGTTCGACATAACGCCTTCACTCCATATTACCCTACACATGGTAAACGTTTCAATATATGTTATTTTCTCGAAAATGGCTGCAACAATTTTTATTAAATATCAAATGTTTAAGATATATGCATGACATATAAACTTGAACAATCAGGAATAGTTTGAAGTCGTCTTTATTCTGAATGACGTTTTGTAATTAATAAACATTAAGAGACAGGCAAAATCTGTCCTCTATTATCTGGGGTAACATGCTGGTCTTTGGTTCCTGAGGTCGCGGGTTCAAATCCGGTGAAGGACGATGGATCTGTTTCCGGGTACAAAATCCTTAGCATGGCTTCCTTTGGAAGGGAACTAAAGTAAGCGTCTCTTGTATATTTACAACACGTAGAAGAACCTAAAGCCTGATAAAGAGGCCTATTAACAAATTTATGCGATCTTTGACGCCCAATATAGAATGGGCAAAACAGCATCCATAAATAAAAACAAAATATTGTCCAACAAAATATGTTAAAAGACACAACTTATGTCAAATGTATTTGTTGTGACCACCTTCTTGGGTTTCTTTTTTTATCTTAAACTTTTTAATACTGTGTCGTTATTCCTTTATTCTCGTCTTCATGCAAAGAGCATGGAGCTACAAAGCCAGTACATAGCCATCACCTTTTAAAAATCTGACTATTGCTTTTGCGCACTGCCTTCTTCATACATCTAAACTATATGTGTAAATATGTATTGAAAGGTTATCTGTACTAACACGAAGAACACAGAAAAATTAACCTTTGATTCACCCTGAAAACCACTGGTATTACCACAGGCGTTACGAGTGCTTTCATTAAAGGGTAACTTCCTTTTCTCAGCTAAACTGAGCTTACATTAATCACTTTTCTACAACAGTCTAGAAGTTCGTGAGGCTGCATTTCATATTTTACCTTAGAGTTTATTTTTGTAACAAAGTTAAACAGAGACCTTTTTGGTTGTACTATACGGAAAATCATTAAGCCACAATATAGATTTTTGAAATATAAAGGAAGATTAATTGATCTCATTACTGTAAAGATGCTCTGATATGGCAAATTGGACGGAAATTAGGAACTTCCCAGGCATCTTTTGTATGAGATGATTGGTATACTGGAACCATTCCAGTTTCGTAGGTGTTGTTGCAATTAACCCTATGAACGTAAATATCAGTTTTCCAATTATTGTGTATCTGCAACAGAATCTTTCGTATGATTTTCTTCCAAGAGAGCCAGCAAGAAGTGTTGCAAATATAATTACTTGTAGCCCAAGCAGTTAAAAGTAATTTAAAGTGTTCAGGAGATGAGAGTTCTCTCAATATACCAGAGGACATGAAAGAATGCGTTTAACATCACTTCCTTCTCAAAGGAAGTAAAGTCAGTGGGCACGTGTCACCTCAAGCCTGAAAAAGAGGTCTGTGTGTAAAATGAAGCACCTTTTGCGCCCAATATAGAGTGAGAGGTTGAGAACTATAGCAATTAAAGGCTGTCCATAAATAAAACAGAATTTTTAATTTGCATTTCTAAATTATAATTCTTGTTCGTATTCTCAACAGATTATTAGTCAGAATGTATTTTACATTGTCTACTACCAAGTTACAGTAAATGGAGAAATTCTGCCATTCAATTCAAATAATTGATATTGAGATTTCATGGCAAATAGCTTTTTGAGACCACTGAATAAAAAACAGTAGCTTGGATATTCTCAAAAACGACATAATGACTGCTACTAAAATACCGTATATTTATATTTGCATAAAATAAAATATACATATTGAATTTTCTGAAAATAATCTGTGGTCATTTTCATTCTGAATGACTTTTATATAAGAAATAATCAAATTTTTGCTAAGAAAACTGTAGAGCTCATTAAAGCACACTATTTATGTCAAAACAGTCTTTAAAGTTAAAAATTTACGAAATATTATTTGTTCTTATTTGTTTGCTTTTTCAAATACTTACGCTTTTTCAATTGGTAAGTCATTTGTTTTTTCTGATGGTCACGAAAAAGGTGGAAAACTTCACAACAGTACGCAAATTTTAAAGTTTAAACTGTGCAGATTTTCATCACATGATCCACTTAACATATGAGTCATATGACTAAAGTTTAGTATTTCGAAATAGTTTTTGGAAAGTTAACTAGAAAGATCTATTAAAATTAGTCATAACTTTCAATTATATTGGCTCTAATTTAAAGAACTAGAACATTTCAGTATAGAATGCTAACAGACTTAAAATTGTCAATTAGTCAGTGCAAAATTGGAGGCCGTTTATTTGCAGAAACTGGTAAAGTGAATTAAACTTAGGTTTGTAACGCATTTCAACAATACTGCCGCAGTTATTTCCACCAGAAAACGAATGCAATGTAATGCTATGCATACATTTGTACTCTTGCTTTATTTGGATATAAGCAATTTAATGCAATGTGTCTGATAATTGATAAAAAACTGAAAAGTCTTTATGGTTTGCTTTTTAGATGTTTATATGATTGTAATTTGTACATTTCATGCCACAAAAGTTTTGTTATTGACAATTTTTTAAAAAAGTACAGTCAATCGGTCCTGAACCATTTAAATTAAGCTTTAATCTCCAATTTTCTCAATTTCTTTATTTCACCTTGTTCACCATTCAACATGCTTTCTGGACCGCAGCTTTTAACCTGTTAACTTACAATTTTCAGATCACTAAATGAAACTGATAAATTTTCCTCAAATCATATCCGTAATTCTGAATGAACAAGTTCAAAAGGCTCAGAAGTATAAATACAATTTTTTTCTCTTAAACTAATTAAAAAGACATGCAAGCCCAAAACCTTATTTATTTATATTTATATGAAGCTCAAATTGAAAATATGATGCAATAGAATAAACCATATGTTTCAATGAGCATTTCATATAAGCATGTGAAAAATGATTAATTATATATAGAAAGTTGTTATCTAAGAGCGGTTTGACGTAGGCTGTTAAAACGATGTATCTATCCACTGTAAGTATGTAGTAAGTTTTCTGAAACTGTAGCAATAAAGTCAAAGCAATCAGAAGACAGCTGTATGTTCAGATGCTCACAGATACCTCCATTGACTTAAAGACTGCGGATTGCGTATCGGAAGGTAACACGCATTCTGTTTGACAATCATCTGCAACATCCGCAAGGTGTTAAAGCCAAATGCTATCCTCAGGCTTTGGGAAGTGTGTCTATCCTGTTTCTGAATTTACGCTGCACACAAAGCTCCGGATGCTGCGCCAACTGCATATGGTAAAGTTTTGCTGACAACATCTTCGAAACGGAACTTCTACAGCCTGAGACAGATTTCCGTTTCATAACACAGTATAAAGGACTTCTCAAAATCGAGCCTCTAGCGACAGGACAGGACAAAGCTATCGAACTCCTACATTATCCTGAAACTCTAGTCTAAGTCTAGACTAAATAGTCTATGATAGTAGTTATATCTATGTGTGGGATTTTCCACCACCCATTTTCAAGTTGATGGGCTTGGGAATGATTCTGCTTCCAGAACCAGAGTGCTCGAGCTTGAATCTCCGTTGAAGATAGTTGCCTTATAAAATTCGTTATTGGGGTTACCGTTTCCCTGGCAACTATCGGGAAGCCTACAGTTCAGTGAATTTGAACTCATTCATTCCTTTGCATAGAACTCAGACGTTCACTCATTCTCTCAACTAAGGATGTCCATGGTAACCTACATTAAAAATAGGAACGATTATCTGCATCCACTACAGTTTATATGTATTCAGATACTGTAGTCTATTTCTACAAAGGCCTCCTTTGTCATCTACTTCATGTTGAACGAAAGCAACCTTTGCAGGAAAAGCATCATTAAATATTTCTTTATAGGTACAGAAGATGCAGAGATCACCATCTCTATATACTATTTTTGAAATTCCATATCCTCCCATGTCATAGCGAGAAACAAATGATTAGCGACTGAACTTAACAAAAGATGATGTACTGAAAATTAAAACCAGTAATAACGGATATCTGGGATAAGGCTAATGCAACAGAAAATGTTTTTTAAATTGTGTGTATGAAGAGCACTACAAACCACTTCCAGAAAATTGAGGATATACAATTTTTCATCTAAAATGTTTAAACAGATGACATTTAATTAAATTATTAAGTCATTTTTGAAAAAATCAACATTTTCAATACATTTTCCTTCTATACAGCAATTTATGGTGGGATATTTTTCCGATGGATGTTTGGAAACTATTTTTGATTTTGTTTTAAGTTTAACTTACGGTAACACAATCACAATTATCCAGTCCAGTTACTTTTCGTTCACTTTATTGTCTTCTAACATTTTACCACAAATACACAGTTTTCTTCTCATGGTTAGCACAGTTTACAGTGTCATCATAACTCAAAACTTTTACTTCTCATAATCTTGCTCAGTCTTTTTAGTGCTTTTCTTCACTTTTATTGCCTCTCGTACACTAACTACGACGTCCTCAACATTCGTCAATCTTCTTACGACGCACATACGTAGCTCACACCCACTGACCGTAGCTCTAACTCCAAAACTGAACTAATTAGCTAACTGATCCTATTGCTGTCTCATTTCCTTTTATTCTGGGTATGAGGTCACTCCGACCTTTCTTGACCCCACACACAGGCCAGAAATGACGTAGCTAGAAGTCCCGAGAAGGCGCTAGAAAACTCACGTTTGTTCCTACCGCCATACACAAAGCAGGCACCTTGAAGGTCTTGCCCGCTCGCCGGCATGTCACGTGATGTCCGCCCTGCCATCAACTGCCATGTGCCGGGTCCAGTGTCACAGTACTTTAACCTGACAGGTAAAATCGCTCACAGCAAAACAGACACACAAAAGAATCCTTTTCTAAAATGTGCCTACTTTGCATCCAGGAAGGCTACAAAAATATTTATTTAAGTTGAAATCTTGGCAGAACTGTTGCGTGGAATACAATAATCAGTTTAGAAAATCAGTATGACAAAATTGTAGAGCAGAATAGCAGCAAACCAATGATTTCATTTGAAATTTGAGATTTATATTTCACTGTAGAGCACAACAGCTGCAGCAGTAAACACGGTTATATTTAAATTGGTTAAGGAAATCAGAACGTGCGGGAGATATGGACACATTTAAACCATTGACAGTTCCTGGGGGTAAAGCTGGAACTACGTGTAACGTGTTTATTACATGTTTATTGTCTGTGTGTGCTTGGGTATCGTGTTGGGAGTGCGTCATTTATGTGAATATTTGCTAAACAAACAGTAGGGTAGTTAGATACTATGCTATTGTTATAAAACTATAATATTTGGTAGATAATATGTTGTCGTTTGATGTGCAGTTAATTAAATTACAGGCCTTTGTGTGTATTCTCTAGAGGTAAAAAAGGTGGGAGAGTTACAGTTGCTGTAAAGTGAAATGCATTTGGGACTGTCATTGGCCATTAGTTAACTATGTGATCCGAGGTAGTGATTATAGAACATCTCGATAATGTCTAGAATTGGTCGCTATCCAAACTATCAGAAGCAACTCGGAAGAACTACGAAACAAAAACTAAGGTTTATCTGCAAGCTCGAAGTCTTCCAATTCGTGAAACCAGCTGAGGAACTTCAACTCCGTAGTGGATATTACCACGTTGACAATGTTGAAGAAACTTGCGTTCAGTGGTGGGAGACTATAAGATATAGTTTCACGTGGCATGTGACAGATTCATGTGTGGCCAAGACAAATAACTATATTATTATACTTTATTGTTGTTTGAGGATCAAAATTTGTGTTTCAAACGCATATTGTTCAAATTATTTTCTGGATTTTGAAACTGAGTCGGGATTTCCCATATTAAGAGAGAAGAGAACGCTTTCAATATCGATTTAGTTTTCCTTTACAGTGATATACAATTATTCAATCCCCCTAGATACAATTAATGCATGACGGACACATCTAAATCATTCGTGAAGAAATTGGAGTAAAATTGATCAGCATGATCACCAATTAATGCATTTTACCTTAACGTTATGTATATCTGCCTAAACTAACTTAGAATTGTAAATATATACTTTTCAGATTACGAGGTACTTTCTAATTTACTTTTGAGAGTCGTCCCTAAGTACGTTCTTTATGAATATTGTACGCTCATCTTGTAATATTGATAGTTCAAAATGTGTAAGAGTTGGTAAAACAAAATGCTCTTAGGTTAGCCTGTATCTCACTCGGTAAGCACCTGCTTGTTGTGTAAAGGATCCCAGGCTCAATTTTTCAATTTTTCATTAGCTAGAATTATTTCAGATCCTCCCTGGAATCTGGAAATATGAATGGGAGTGTGGATGAGTGTGGAGTTTTGCGTTTTTCCATAGGTACACTGCACATGGACTTCACTGGTATCGCTCGCGCATCTAAACAACTGCAGGTAGATACAGCCTGACCATGAAAACCACCTCACTGCAGCACAACCTACAAGCATCATAAACTATGCATTCTGGAATTACACTTAAACGCTTATACATATCTGTCATCGCGAGGAGCAATTTTAAAAATAAGGATCTTCCTAAGAAGATCACATGATTTCAGATGCACTAATTCTTGTAGCATATTGGATAATTAAGTTTACGAAAACGTAAATTTGACTAACCGTCTTCAAATATATTAAGGTCATTATATACGAAGCTGTTTTTAAGTCGCACAATAACCTACCGTAGGGCTGCAGCCAATGAGAAGTGACTAGTGCATGTGTTGGCTGCTAAGAGATAAGAGGTAAATTTATATGGAACAGACCTTATAGTAGCGTGCGGAAGTGGGCGTTATTGTTGATACCCATATCGTATCTCATCTTGGTAAATGACAAGAGGCAGTTAAAGTGTCTGCTAGTAATTCACGAGTCACCTATCTCAAATGCCAACGTCTATTTATGCGTATAACAACATAATCGATCTCTTCAAAGCAGAAGGGTTTATATAGAAAAATGCTGTAAAAAAGTTGAATTGCTACACTCAGCCCTTATTAGATCTCTCCTGGTCTTAAAATATATAGCCGTGTCTTCCATATACAGATCAAATGACAGTATTTTTATCTTACTAGTATTTATTTTGGATTAGAAGACTGATATACAATCGCAATTGATATTGCACTCTGCAATATTCAGTTTTGCAAAGCCTACTAAAATTCTCACCTTTAAGTTGTTTTCAGTGTTAGCTTTTATGTTGTTTTAAATTGCCATAATAATGTAAGGGGTTTCAGCCACAACTTCTTGAAATGTTAAAATATAAGTGTTTAATCATGGCAATAAATGCAAAATAAGAAGAGAATTTGTGAATTTCAGTACATGCTTACGAATATGTAAAGTATACTTAAGTTAAAATTATTTTTTAATTGCTTCATTTATGTATAGCTCTCTTAAGCTTCTTTGCTTATATCGGGGTCTTTCACTTCAGAAGCAACTGATGGTGTTACCTGTAAGGTTCTTCAACGTCGTTTTTATCATTTTATCACACATTCGCTTCCACATTTATACTTTCAGACTCTGTGGTAGATAGGGAATTATTCTGGTTAATGAAACCTTTCGACATTCCAGCCGGGAATCGAATCCGGGCCTTTTAATTTAGAAGTCAGAACGCTGACGCCCCTTGTGGGTTTAGGTGCGGGTCAGAGGATTTCTTTTACATGCCAGTAAATTTGCTGACAAGGGGCTGTTGCTTTCAAGCATACTTAAAATCCGTCGTTCTGGGTCGGATTTGATCTGTGGATAGATAGACCAGCGCCTAATCAAATGAATCACCTATACCGACTAATTATACTTAAAATAGACCAAAATTATATCCACGGTTGTGAATCCAACCATCTATCTTGCACGATGACACCAGAATTACTGATGTGTAAGACCTCTAATTTTTAAATGAAACGATAAGAAAATAGACTACTTTCTCAGAGACTATTCAAGGTAACTACAGTGAATCTTAGGATGATAAAAGGAAAACTTCTAAATGATGTTGTGGATCTACATTTACAATTAAAACACAGTTACTTTTAAAAGTATTGCTGGTAAATGTTAATTTCACCGAGAAAAAAGAAAATAATGAACAAATTTATTGTACAAAAATAATTCACTTGACATTCATCTACATTCGGGAAAAAGTTCAACCTTAAATAGTTTGGTGTAATAGGTCGAGAATTTAGTAGATTTCAATCTCCCCTTGTACATTTCAAGTCGTCGATTGATGCAAAAAATGTAAAGCGACCAACGGCTGTTAACCAGCCATTCCAAACATTCTAACATTTACTCTGTAGATTGATTATAGATTGATTCATTTGTTTTAGGAGGTGTCGCGTGAGATTTAAAAAAAAGATAACTCGTTTGATACATATTTTTCTAATCTTTCTTATATACTTCCCGGGAACGTGCAAAAACTATTAATATAGCATTAAAATTTCGAAAGTACTGAATAATGGGAGACTACCTCTATCTCTACCATACTGATTTCAGAAATTTTATGAATTTGGTCCCTTAAATTTAAAAAATGTACCTTTATAACACCAAAAAGAAATTAAATGCAGGATACCTTGCTATTGAATGGACGAAACGTTGGAGCAAGCACATTTGACGCCTGTTTACTTGAGCCTAAGAGTAATTAATGGCATTCAACTCAGATTGTTCACCCCACGGGATATGAACCCAGAATCTCTCAAATGCGGCCACTAACTTCACTGCCTGAGCCATCCTGCTTGGTTTTTCTCATCAATTGTTTCCTATAATCTCATATAGCCAGAAAATTCATAATATACATTTAATTTGTTATAGAAACAACTTAAACATACGTCATTTTAATCAAAATCGTTAGAGCCATTTTCAAGAAAATGAACATTTTCGAAAATCTTTCCATGTAAAGGCTAGTTTAGGGTGGGCCTATTTTCTTCAAAATCTCCGTGTCACATCCTTGAAATTAATACCAACTTTGGTTTTAAACCGACTTTTCGTTTTTGAGTTATACTGTCCACAGACTGACACACATACACACACATACACACACATACACACACACACACACACTCTCTCTCTCTCTCACACACACACACACCCACACACAAACACACGCGTACCTTTTCCTAAAATGCCATTTTTGTATTCAGGGGCTGAAAACATATATTTTCCGTGAAATCTCGACATCAAATTTTTGGGTGTAATACAATACTGCTTCTACTTACCAGTAGAGAAAGTAAAAATCTAATATGTTGCACTCACATGACTTTCTCTAATGTCGTACTAACCATTCTTACAAACTGTTATTCTTCTATCTTCCTCGTGTTGGTTGAGACAAACATTTGCAGATATTATCTTGTTGCTCGTTTTGTTGCACGTGCAACGGGAATCTTAGAATACAGTAGACTTTGAGCGATAGTCAAATCTTATGAAGCTTTGAGATCCCGTTCTCTTTGCACGCTTAACATGTAAAAAAAAATGAACAACGATGTTCAATTTCACGAAAGTTTTAAGTTTTCCAAAACTGACACAAATAACAAGGAATATCTCTGAAATGATACAATCTACAAAAAAAAAAAAAAAAAAAAAAAAAAAAAAAAGTCCATCTCTTAAGGTTTACAAGTTATTCAAAAGTCATCCAGAGTAAACAGGACTACATAGGCTATAGTGAGAAAATATAAAATCTACAGTCCATTTGTCAGACAAATATCTTAAACATACAGCATTTTAATCAAAATCGTTAGAGCCATTTTCAAGAAAATCAAATTTTTTGAAAAATCTTCCATCTAAAGGGTAGTTTAGGGTGGGGATATTTTCTTCAGAATCTTCGTGTCGCATCCTTGAAAGACATTAAACTTAAATACAAACTTTGGTTCTTAACCGACTTTTCGTTTTTGTGTTATGCTGTCCACAGACAGGCAGACTGACAGACTGACACACGCGCGCGCGCGCGCACGGACCTATTTCTAAAAGTGCTTTTTTTGGATTTAAGGGATTTCAAAACATATTTCCGGTGAAATCTCGACGTCGAAGTTTTGGGTGGAATACAATAATTTCTCTACTTACCAGTAGAGAAAGTAATAACCAGGACTTATAATAAGTTAATAAACCTTATATACTCGTATGAATCCCAAAAACAGGGTTTAAAATGGTAATTCGCAATACAGTTTTGGGTTCTTCTGAAGAGAGGCTACATATGTATATTAATGAAATCAAAAGCATGAAAATTGGGCCATTATTTTGATCTACCTATCCACTGGTTAATTACTCTGCGGATACGTATAAGATAACCTAACATTTAAACCAATTTCAAAATAAATGCCACGTTCAAAACAGCTCTGGAACACATATTAAGTTAATTAACACTCCAAATCATAATATATGACTCAGAAAGCAGTCGGCAAATACCGGTTGCAAATCCAATTTCCTAGTGCAACAATGCAATATTTGCCGATAACGCAACTTCTGTTGTATAGACCCATAACCAAAAAGCGGAAGGACAAAAAATGCAGCGCATGCTGAAAATAAAAACTGTTCGCACGGAACGCGGCAAAGGGGTGCCTTTATGCAAAAAAATCGTTATATACACGGTATTAAAAAAGTATGACACATACTTGCTAAAGCTTCTGGTTTAACATCGTTGTATTCGGCGTATATAGGGTTTTGCCAGAAAGTTTTACTCGATATTTGCACATCACTGATTCTTTCCTCACACCTTAGTTCTGCTAAATATATTCTAACAAAATATTCTATGCAGAGATTTCATCGCAAATATACCTTTTGAGGATTCCATAATTTAAAAAAAATATAAAAAGGTCAGTGTATGAGAGAGAGAAACATTGTAACTCAAGAACGAAAAAGAGGATTAAATACCATTAATTCAAACTTGCTGTTTTAAGCTCAACTTCTCTCAAAAATGTGACACGAAGATTTTTTAAAGAAAATTCCCCCACCACAAACTACCCTTTATTTTATATTTTATCAAAAATTAATAACGATTTTGATCAAATTACCACACACATTTCATATATTTACATTTTTTGTTTAATTAAGGAATATTCCATAATACAATGGGCTTTCTTTATACCAAAACGATCTTCTGCCTCCATAAGTCCCTTTCCATAGCATCTTCCTCCTTTAACCCTCTTCTTCCAAACTGCTTTTCATCCCATCCGTCTAGCATTCCCTGGTTTCCCTCTTCTTCTTTTCCCTCCTACTTTCCAATTCAGAGTTTTATTTGGTATTCGATCCTCTGACATAAGCACGTGTCCATACCATCCCAGGCATCTTTCTTGTAAAATTTCCAAAATGTTATGTCAACTTGCATGATTTCCCTTGTTCTATTAAATCGAACTTTATCTTTCCTGGATTTTGGTGCTGAAAATGGTGAAACCATATGTTTACATGACAACTAAAATATACACCTTGAACTTTCTGTGATAGCATGTGCAGTTCTCTTTATTCTAAATAACTTTTTTTGTCATTTGGAAAACCGTAAAAGTTTTCTCTGTACCTAAAATGCATATTTTGTTAAAACAATTATAGGTATGTTTATTTCTGAGATATTCCTCGTTGTTGGTTTTTATTTGCAAATGCTTATACTTTTCTCAATTGCCGCACTGTTGTTCTTTTTTTTCCTGGCCATGCAAAAAAAAAAAAAAAAAAAAAAAAAAAAAAGGTGATATTTCAAAGCCTTCACATAGCGAGCTATTATTTGAACAGCTTTTTCAGTATCTTCTATAAATAAGCAAATGTGTAAATGTGAATTTAAAATGTAACTGAATTGATAAGAAGCAACCATGTAATCAGTATCTTACAAAGGGAATACGTTACAGTAATGGTTGAAATTTATAATTTTGTGCATAGACTCTGTTAAAGTTACGTCTTCCAATTTACTACCACTTCATAACCATTAGCTTATAAAATCATGTTTTGCATGAAGTGCCTTCGTGAAATTTCTTCAGATTGTTAACTGATGTGAGATTAATTCATAGTTTGCGACGAAGAATGTAGAACATACTATATAATAGTCACATGGCTTTCTCTGTCTAGTATCCTTTGTCGTTCTAACCAGTCTCATAAAACTGTTGTTTCATTTTAAGTGTGACTTTTATTTAAATGGCCTCAAAGACATTTTGTTGCTGTTACACTGAAACATGAAACTCTCAAATGTTCAAAGGTCGGTCGCTGTATGCTGACACTGATTTGCATTCTGTTTCTGAATATTTCTTTCGCGAGAAACAATCGAGGTTTTTAATTTCCAAATATGTAGATTTAAGATTCTGGAAATTACGAACTTAAACAGTGAATACCTGGGAAATGGTTAATTCATCAAACATTTTAGCTGATATAAGTTTTGTTTTGAGACAGTATACATTTTTCTTCTATTAAGCCCTTTGTATAGCTGTTAAGCTATCCAGTTAAATTCAATTATAAAAAGCTCAATCAAAAAAGAAAACAACATATTGTCCACACAAAATTCATACAAATATTTTATTTTTCATTAGTATTAGTGGGAAATAGATATTATTTTAATCAAACTTATTAGATCAACGCTTAACAAAACGTAAACGATAGTTTGGAGTGGTGAGAATTTCTGAAAGTCATTTCCTTGTATTCCTGAAGTATTCTATCGAACAAAAATTGATCCATCCGAATTTTATTTTTGAGTTATCTTTTCTCGCCACTCCCCACTTAAAGCTACCCATTATATGGAAAATGTTTCGAAAACTTGGAATTCCTCAAAAATACAAATGCAACATATATCTTGAATTTTCCGACAAGCCTCTGAAGTTATATTCATTCTGAACGACTTCTACATAGCTGGTAAACCGTCAGAGATGGAAGTTGTTACTACAGGAAGTTTAGATACATTAAAGCGTGTAATTTATGTCAAATAAATTGCTTTTGTGGAGTTAATATTTTTTTCAAGATATTCCTTTTTATTGGTTTCAATTTTCGCTATTTGCTTTTTTCTCGTAAACATGCAAAGAGAACGAAATTTCCATTCATCACATAGCAACAAGATCTTAAAATATTTGCCGATCTCTTACATCTACTTATTTTCGTAATCCTCTTTTACCTACGACGAAATGTACAACCAAATCACTTTGCAGTGTTTATCTGGATTAACATGAAGAACAAGGTTTTCAATAATTGTTGGTTGAAGATTGACAGAGAAAGTCAACTGAATGTAACACATTCCTTGCGGGATTGTAAAACAACAGCGAAGTTATTGTACAAGCAATTAACTCGGTTACGTTTGTTATAAATATTAAAACAGTAAGAAAATGTTTCATTTTTATATTAAAATTTCTGTTTTTAATAATTTATAACATTTTAAATCTTTTTCCATAGAGCTTGGCATTTACGACTTTCTGCTTATGCCGTTTAATAAACATTTTGCGAATATCGCTCTAAAGAGACCGGAAAACCTTCCGTCGAAGAAATGTAGATATAAACTTCTGGCAAACCAGGATATAAACTGCTTATTGAATTCTGTTATTCCAATTTCTATTCAGTGCATAAAATGATGTTCGCAATTTAGGCTTTAATATAACGTTCGATGAACGTTTCTCGTTATACTCAAGTTTTATTTTCGCTTTTACTTCCGCATTCTTCTCCTTATCCTTATATAAGGAAAAAAATCGCGGTTTCAGCGGTTTGTCTTTCTTGCGATGCTTCTCTTTTGCCGCGGTCCAGATTCCATAAGAAAATAATATAAGTATATTGCCAAAGCTCGTTATTTTATAATAACTCAACTGCTCGCAATATCCCTCCTGCACAGTTGGAATATTGTTTGTTAAAAGCTGGACACACTCGATTGATTCCGTGGACTCTTTTAGCTTACTGACTTTACAATATAATCCTGAATACACAAGCTTTAAATAGAGTTAAGAATTAGCACTGGGGCCTTCCGTAACTCGCTCTTAGGGCATAGTGGGTCCTACGTGTCTCCAGTGTGATCCAGGGAGGAAAGGATATGCGGAACATCCGAATGACGACCAGATTCGGACTATAATGTGCGATAGCAAGGACTGGACACCTAAATATTTCAACATAACGCTAATCCTCAGGCCTGTCATCTCTTTCTTAGCATGCTGGAGGTCGTGGTTATGGGAAAAATAATTCCAAGGAGGGAGGGAGCCCCACAAGTCCCGCCAAATGTATCGAGAACTCTTTCCATAACGCAAGTTCTACCACCCTGCCGCAACACACTAACCGCCGTCACCTGGTCCTACAGCCTTGAGAAAACTCAGGAAAAGCGGATAAAAAGAAATGAGAACAGGAAATTGATGGATAGGATATTTCTGGTTTAAGAGGTACCATCCTTTGGCGCCCGAAAAACGGGTTCGACAGGAATCGAAACTGAGACTTCCCGACTGCGAGTCCCACGCGTTATCACGGAGCCATATCTTTCGATGTTGACAAGTGAAAAGTTGAACCTATCACTTTTAGAACCTTTTTGTCAATGTAATGCCGTATATTATCACAAGTAATGTTATAAGACGTCTGATCTAACCAATAAATTCTCAAGTGGAGCGAAAGGACTTACCTGGGAAGGTTAGACCGTCAGATGTTCACAACTAATATTAGCTAAACAAAATAAACCAGAACATAAACTATGTGCAATTATTAAAACAAAAGTTACGCAAAAACTTCATACAATTAATGTTATTAATCCTCCTTCTAATCGAATTATATAATCTGGGCTATTTCATAAATATAATATGAATTTAAATACTATATTGCAAAGATTTGACCGGAAAATGCTAAACTTTATAATAACTAACCTAGAATACAGTACTCAGTGCTGCCAACGAAACTCAAGAATTACTTTATTTCGATCTTTTGTTGTTAAAAAAGAAAACCAGGTTATAATCGAAAAAAAAATGTTAGTTAAGTTTTAACATTATAGCTTTCTTCTGGAAAAATACGTTAATGTTTAAAAGAAAAATTATTAAAAATGCAGTTGTCAAATTGAAATAGAGTGCTATTTTGATCGTTAATCGTTTGTAATGTGCAATAAATTGTTTTTCAGAGATTTGTCGGATTAAATTGGCAACACTGAATAAACAAAAGAATGACCAGATGACAATTCGTATATTATTATGTCTATGTATGAAGTAGTCCACGAAATCATGCGCCTCTAACTCCCAAGATGAAAAAGTGCTCCAATGCCATGAAGTATGAAATGACATTCTGCTGTTTCTCTCTCTCTCTCTCTCTCTCTCTCTCTCTCTCTCTCTCTCTCTCTCTCTCTCTCTCTCTCTCGTCGCTCTACAGCATTTCCTCAGAGCTACCCCACATATTGATAGAAACTCGCTCTTATATGTGCTCATCGATTCTAATTGACTCCCGGGAAACTTCAAATAAATTTGGCCACACTGTAGGGAAGGGCCATTGTGTGATTCCAGTTACGGCTTTTTCTCTTGTTACCTATGTTGATAACACGCTATTATTGCTTGTTTGAAGTGCGGAACCCTTTGCAACTTGTGTAGCAGTTCTGCAGCTCAGGGAATGTATCATGGTAGAATATCCACAGCCATGTAATCTCTCAACACAATAATGAACTAACATCTATACACTATTCCTGGTCAAATCAGTGTTTCAGAACGGTTATAGTGTATATTTATCAGAATCTTTGCAATGTTGTAGCCATGTAACAAACATCAGATAGTAAACTATGCAATTGGTTTGTAGGTAAAGTGTTAGACGAAGAGAAAAAACAACTTAACACACAGAATACATATTACGGCACCAATTATCCAAATATATGTTTTTATACCTCTAATTCTTGTATATTAGAGTAGTTTCGTCCGCCTCTCAATCCGTGCTGATGAAACAACTATCAAATTATTGCAGCACCTATAGATTTGAAATTTGGTGTATATGTGTTTGGAAAACATCATTTTAAATTGCTACAAACTTAATTGGAGTTCAGATACAAAGCTACCCCAAAACGTTTGATGAGGATTTGTCCGTATAAAGCGTGTGCTTTTATATCGCAAAAATGTTTAACTTTCCTAATTAATGGGATAGTGCTTCATTAGTTTTGGTATATTTAAACATTTTAAAATATGTTTATTAAATTGGCACACATTGGCTGTTTAGTTTAGTTTTAAATTTTTCCAGAGAGACAGAAATAATTTGTTATAAGAGACCATGATCTCATTTATCAATGGCTACGCTGTATGTGAGCATCTCATCTGACCTTGGGCAGATTGGCTGGGTCATGTCACACTACAGCTATATGCTAAGTAAAATATATATCACCCCTTGGTCTCCTAACGCATCCCCCAACAGTAATTTCGATTATCCCTTTACTTCACCTATTCTTCGTTATTTAGTGAGCCCTTCTCTTTGTGCTGGTCGCAAAAGAGGGCTTCCCGGAAACAAAAACATATAAGTATGTGAAATTGCAATAATGAAATATTCGGGTTTCATCACTTAATGTGCAAAAACGCACACTTCCGTGAACCAAATATAGAGTGTGAATGTTTACTATGTGGAAAACCATGATATCGGTATCATATTGAACTCCGTACAAAAAGAACAAAGACAATATGCGAATATGTAAACTATTAGTGCAAACTATCTTCCAAGTATGGCTAATTGCCTGAAATTATTTATTATTAACATACTGAAATGTTGACCAAATTAGGTAATTCCTGTACCTTAGTAAACGATTAATTCAGCGAGATGGTTACCACTAACGTATGAAGATAAATTCGAGTGGTGGTAGGTTCGAGTCCTGTTGACCGCTCATTCTTAATTTGAGTTTGTTGGTAGGCGAATGCTGGGGTGGTTTCTCGTGTAGCACGATTTCCTTTACTAATTTCCCTGTCATTCAGTTTCCTTATTGTGTTTCAAATGTGCTTTTAGTTTTCGTGGCGTGAGACGGTGCCGGAAAATGGCGTGAATATTTGTTCCCTGTGGGCACCAAAGGTCTGCTTGATTGGACGAATTGTTCGTCGCCCTCTCTGGGCAGCTCGGTCTTAGAAACTGTTAGGGATTTCTGCGCGTGTCGGTAGTCTGCCTGCCTGTGGTCTTAAGAGAGCGGTAGCCGCAATTGATCTCACGTAGATCGCAGTGCCCGAAGGTCCACCTCCGTTGTACATCTACATCTGTTTAAGATTTGGAGAAAGCTGCTCCTAACGCATATTGATACGCCTTGAGCTTGTTGAGATTTGCTATTCAGTTATATAAAGTCATGTTTCAAAACCATAGTTGTTTTAAAACTATTATTATTAGTTTTCTCAGAAAACAAACTTTCATACCAGAAGCTCAGAACTGGTTACAGTTATTCATGATGCGTAACTGATAATGTGGGACTCCGATGGCGACTACCTCCATGGACTCTACCTACCTTAAATAAGTGGTAGAGAAAGGAACGAGACCCATTCAGAACAACTCAATGTTATTTCTGCGCCTTGTATGTAATTCTGTAGTAATAATTGTTGTTGCTTCCCCGGTACCAGCATGGGGATTTTATCCCCTCTGGGAGGTCTGGCACGGGGTGCACTCAGCCTCGTTAGGTCCCGGGGGGACCAATTGAGGAGCTACTTGATGGAGCAGTAGCGGCCCCAGGTCGAGAAGACCGCATAACTGGCCGGGAGGGCTCGGGGCGCTGACCACGTCCCACCCTCCAGTACTGCACCTCACCAATGACGCCTGTAGTGGGCAGAGGTGGGGGACGCAGCGGCTGGGCGGTAGGCCTTGGCCCTTCGTGGGCTGTCGCGCGGGGTTTACATTACAATTGTTGTTGCTAATTCCGTATAACCTTCTTGGGAATAATTTCTTGTTTTTTACCTTATTACCCTCCCCGTTTGGAGGACTTACAACCCTAGGACTTACAAGCCTGTACCTAGAGCAAAGTGGGACCGTACAAAGTGAAGACCTAGAAGCGGGTGGTCAGCCTAGCACAAAGTATGAGGGTGAGGAAGAGGATGATATGAACTGTAGACGAAATGAACGAATGGAAATACGATGATGAAACAGTTGGTGGAATGACTGGCGAGAGAAACTGGAGAACGAGGGCGCCGCCCGGAAAATGTCTCATTTCACAGAATCTATTAATTTATGTTATGTACACAATTCAAATAAAATTATAATTATTTTACCCTTGGCCTTTATAATGATATTTCTCTCTCAAGCAAATAATTTTTGGGGGAAAAAAAACCTCATGAAAGTAGGCAAAATAATCATAATTTTATACTTAAAGTGTAACATAAATGTAATAGATTGTGTGAAATGACAAAGTTGTGCAGAGATGATTTTCTAAAGTTATTAAGTAATTACTATACCGTATGTAGGACTAGTGTTCTCTGGAATCTATTGAGCTAACTACGCTCTAAGAATACATATTTTAGAATTTTGTTGCAGCGGTTTGGTGAACGACAGGTTAGTATTTAGCTGTATTACATACACACATTTCAGAACAGAGAATGCTGCAAAATGCACATACTCTGGCCATTAAGTAAAGGTCCTGAGACTCCCTCCATCCAGGTTTATTTTCCTACTTTCTTATTCCGCCTATGTAAGCCGAGCGTCCTGAGAAAGTAAAAAAGCTCGGGTTAGAGCTGGAAAACTCCTAGAGATTCCTCGTGGGAGATTTGTGAAAGTAACTCAGTTCTCCGTCGGTTCAAACAGAAAGACTACTACTTGATGCCCCTAAACTTTTTGCTTTAGTTGTAATCGTAGCATCTACCCTGTTTTTTTTATATCAGACACATCTGATTTACTAGTTTGGAGGCATCTTAACTTTCCAAAAGTGAAAATTTGATGGAGTAGCTAACTTTGTTTTCTAATTCTGAATAAAAAATGAGCAATTACTCATTACCAGCATTTCAGATGTAAAAGGGACCTATGAGTAATGCAAACATTAACACGGACTGTGCTACTGTTTTATTATCTACTTGATAGAAGATATTGTATTCCTTCCAAAAATTTCGGAAATATTTATTGAGGTGTCCTGAATCCAAAAAATACATTTTCGGAAAAGTTCCCCGAGTACCCATCTCTGAATAGCATAGCCCCAAAACGAAGTTTCCTGTAAATAGAGATCATAGTATTTAATTTAATTTATTGAGTAGTGAATCATTTACATATTGCGCTGCCCTTGAACTTGTGCCCCAGGCCTTCTGTCATTGGACAGCCTCAATGATTTCTTACATGTGTTTTCATTTTGTTGTGTGCTGTTGTTTATTTCTTTTGTTGATGTTTGCGACTTTCATCAATCTGTCTTTTGTTATCACTTTTGTCTTTTGCACCTCATTTCTCACCTATTCTCTTTACGATTAGCGTACCTCTGATACCAAAATGAGAGCGGAAGATCTTAAATATTTACATGGAACTAAAGCCTGAATTTGGAGAAAAGCGCAATATTCACCATTTCTATTCCCCTTAACTCTAAATGTACTTTTACTTTAGTAATCATTTACTAGGGGCAAGGTTATACAACGAAGGGGAACACCTCGCACACTTAGACCTAAATAGATTTATTCCCCAAGGAGAAAGAGATGATGTGAACAAACATAAGGCTACAGGCCACATATAGACTGATCACAAAGACGCGCAGAAGTGCTGAAGACTTTCAATCTCGAAGACCCGTCCTACTACTGGAGCTGCTTAGAGAGGGCGATGAACGACCCGTTAACCAAGCAGCCCTCTAGTGTGCACGGGTAGTACTGTTTTCTTTAGGCAAGTATCTGTACCATCTATCCCGCACCGCGAAACCTAGAAGCGCACGTGAAAGATGAGAAGGAAACGGAATGAAAGGGACGTAATATAAAGGAAATCGTGAAGGATGAAAAACCTCCCCCAGCAATAGCTTACGAAAAGGCGATTAAAAGCTCAAGCTCAGATAAGGAAATCGAACTCGGTACCTTTCTATGAACTTCGAAGGCATGCATCCACACGCTGTAAAAATTTCAGCCAAACAGACTACACTGCTTTCTGAAATTATGGGTCGTGAATTTAGCAGATATAACGCTAGCCGGATAGGACATTAAATCTGCTCTTACGTGTGGAGAACAAGCTGTTGCTGTTGCTGTGATCTAAAGACTTGCTAGCCCTAATGAGGCTAATGCGGCTATATTACATAAAAATCGTGTCCCACGTGACTTCGCTCTGTTGAATCCACCGTATCATAAGCTTACGTTAGTAATGCGAGTTTATTCATCCAGAAAACAGCTGTTCCGATTAAAGCAGCTCGTGTTTTACATTTCTAAAATAAATGAAGGCACAATCCATGTTTACATAATCCAAAAAAGAGACTCTTCGTCTGTTTTCCATTTATCCTGTAATCTCGCTTACCAACCTAACAACAATATATACTTACGTCATAATATCGCTTCAGTTACTTGAAAGAGTAGAATACATATTTATTTTAATCTGACCTGGGGACGGGGTTGTTGGTGGGTTAATTTATCGTGCGTGGATTATTTACCAGTATTAGAGTGCTCACTATCAAATGAAAGCGTTTTTATTTTGAACTAAATTTGATAAAAACATTTCTTCTTAAAACTTAACATGCTTATATGACGTTTTGTAAATTAGAAGGTCTATATCCAAGAGCAAACGCCAACATATAAAATACTTAGGTGAGATATACCAATTAAAAATATTGATGTCCGCAGTCACATCACTTTCTCTACTCACTATTTTACAAGCCATTCTTTGAACGCTTATTGCTCTATCTACTTCATGTTAATCCAGATAAAATTTTATATAAATGATTTTATTGCACTTTTTCCTAACGCTTGAGAACTTGAAAATGAGAACCCATAACAAGGAATATTTTTCTTCATAAGAATTTTTATTTGACTTAAATTATGTGCTTTAACACAATTGTGTGCTATGTTTTGTAAAGCTTTTGTCAATGGCTTACGATTTATCATTTATACAAAGGTTATATTATTCATCATAAAAGAAGAGCACCTCAGAAGGATTCCCAGAAAATTGAACACATACATTTCATTTTTCATGAAAATATCTTGCACGATATTTTAATCGAATTTACTTGAGCCTTTTTGATAAAATCAAAATTTTCCAAAAATGTTTCATGCAAAGGGTATTTTGGGATTGGGATACTTTCCTGAAAACCTTCGAGTCGCATTCTTGCTTCAACTTTTCATTTTTTATTTATGATCTTTTTCTCTTTCTCTCTCACACACACAAACACACACACATACACACGGACCTGCTTAAATTTCTTTTTTACTTTTTCCACTGGTAAGTAGAGTAAGTATTATGTACCACCCAAAAATTCGATGTCGAAATTTCACCGGAAATATGTTTTCGAACCCCCTGAATCCAAATAAAAGGGAGTTTTAGAAAAAGTTCCGTGTGTCATGTGAGTGCAACATAAGATTCTTTCGTATTCAGAGTAACTCAAAACGTATATGTCCAGTAAAATTTCGGCATCGAATTTTTTAATGGAATGCAATAATCTTCCTGCCTGCTATGTACGTGATAGAAAATTTGAAATACATTCCTTGAATTAACAACACTAGAGTACAATATTAAAGATGCAAAGAAATTCAGAAAGTAAAAAATAATTGTAATGGAATTTGCACAATATTACAGGTGTGTACTTGTTAAAATTATTATTGCATCAAATAATATATAACAAACTTCTGATCAAGGAGTTACACTACTTTCTTAAAAATTCAGAAAATCATGTGGTATTCTGAGTTGGCTTAGAAATACCGACTCCAGTGTCAAGCAAAGAAAGGGCATTGAAATATGAAACCTCTTAAGGTACATAAGGCAGTTCTATCTGCATTAAATGGGTACCAAACTTATTACAAGCTCTCGAGGTGTTATCTTATCGGCTGTATGCTCTTCCTGCACAGATTGCCGCGAAATGACGTGAAATACACATAATTCCATGATTTGATGTTTGATTTGAAAGGCAGAACGTTATTCAGTGTTTGATTAGTGCTTAAGGGCCGTGTGTGTTGTGTAGGAAAGCCATTACTAAATACATTTCACGCGCGTGTTTACCTAACGATAAGGCCAAAGATTGGTGTATTACTGACAGATGACGTTCGCATTACACATGGCTCTACATCATGAAACGTGCACAACCGTTTTAATTTTAGGCAGGGGTTTACAACATGCAAAATACTAGCTAATTGTTTGTGTAATGTTTGTATTTCCCAACGTTTTAAACTTAAGGCACTGTAGTTCTGGATTGCACCGTTCAGTATATATCCAGTTGTATAAGTAAATGATAAATTACGTCTTTTTGGCTTGAAACGATATGCAAATTAATTAATGCAGTAGATTCATGTTTGCAATGTTGGTATTAAGCTAATGTACTAGTAATCTTTATTTAGTTCAGTGCTTATGGACTTCGAAGTTTGAGTGTCAAAGTGACTATACAAATATATCTTACCAATACTCAGTTCTAATAGTTTAATCGTTACAAATAACATTAATATAAAATACTTATACTATCTTTGTTACTGTAACTGAACCTTCGCCGAGAAGACTCAGATCATGCCGCTGATGATGTCCACTGCAGGTGTGGACGAAACGTCTGGATCTCTAAACTCCAGCGGACTACAGCTTTTGAGCGCGGAAGAAATCTCTAGCTTTAATTCTAACTCTGTCCGTGAAAGCGTCCGACTACTCACAACTGAAATAATTTACATTGAGGCATTTCTCGCAAGTAACACAAAATAAACACAAACATTGAATTAGTGTAACCTGAATCACAATTATATGCTAATTATTTATGAAACTCGTGTAATTTTTTTTTGGTCCAGACAGCTTTGCATCGATTTGATCGTTGACTAAACTTAGATTAGAAAACACCCGTGTTTAAATTTATTATTTATATTTATTTACACATACTATAATATATAATTTAACAAATTTTTCGTCTGTTAATTGTCGATTTTGTATGAATTTGTTGCTAAAGTGTCTAACGGACTAAAGTTAAGAGAGTGCCCAGCCATATGTGTGTGTGTGTGTGTGTGTGTGTGTGTGTGTGTGTTTGTGTGTGTTATTTATGTAGACTGAACTGTCTTGAAATTGCTTGTAGTCTACCATAGATCTCAAGAAAACAGGCTAGATGATATCTTAATTACTTCCGTCAAAGTGGGATTAGCAATGGAGTCAAAATATATAAAAGAAGTGTAAATTTTTTATTGGAGTTTTGAAAAATGTTGCCAAAAAAGCTTATGTCCGCAAAGTTTATTGAACTTTAATAATACGATAGGACGAATAGGTCGTGTTTTTACACATATTATTATGTTTATTAATTAGCCAGAAAGACAATATTTCGCTGTCAGTTTTACTACATTTTCATGTAGATTGTACAGCGATTGAAGATGGAGAATGACGGCGGTGAAGGAGGAGAGCGTAAAAAGGGAGAGAGGGGAAGAAGAGAGGAAAAGAAGTGGGAGAAGGAGGAAGGGAAATGAGAAAACGGTGGGCAAGAGCGAGAAAAAGAAGTAAGATTGTGAAAATGAAGGAGAGAGACAGAAGTATCTCACTTCTTGTTTTTGGAATCAGAAGAACTTAAAGTAGGTGTTTCTGAATGAATAGCAATATCGAATTTGTAAGTCTGATGCAGTACTTAAACCGAGGTGAATCGTGAAGAAGGTTAACAAAATATCGGATGGATTACATTCACGTGATTTTTTTACTTTCTATCTTTTACTAGTAAGTACAGAAACTATTCTACAAAAGCTTATTTTTTCATCTACTTAATTTTAATCGAGATGAAGCTTTGCAGCAATAACTACTTCACATACAGTGAACTACTTCGAAATAGTCAAATGTTTAAGAACTGGACGTATAAGTTGGCCTTAAAATTCCATCTCTTTCCAAGGCGATTGCGTGAAACAAGTGAAAATCTACGGAGGTTTAAAAGAATGATAAAGTATTGATCAATTTAAACCTGAATAACGAATATCTTGGGAATGGTTTATGCCACAAAAAGCTCAATCGTTTAGCGTATACCAGTTATACCAGACTATACAAATTTTCTGTGTAATGATGCGCACTATACAAGCTGTTCCCAGAAAATTGAAAGTATATATTGATGTTTGCCGTATAAAATCTTTAACACTAGGTAGTACAATCATAACGTTAGGTCCATATGCGAAAATAAATATTGAACATATTTACATGTACAGGGCATTCATGGAGGGGATATTCATGGAGGGGATATTCATGAATATACTCATGTCGCATCTTTGGAAGGTATTCACCACAAATAAAAACTTCGGTAATCATACATCATACATACGGCGCGCGCGCAGACGCATCTGGTCTCAAAACATGTACTACCGGTGAAACGAAACTAAACCCCGGCGCAACAGCCCATGAAGGGCCAGGTCTACCGCCTAGCCGCTGCGTCCCCCCCCCCTCTACCCACTACAGGCGTCATTGGCGGGGTGCAGTGCTGGAGGGTGGGACGTGGTCAGCGGCCCGAGCAATCCCGGCCAGTTATGTGGTCTTCTCGACCTGGGGCCGCTACTTTTCCATCAAGTAGCTCCTCAAGTTGTGTCTCGGGGACCTAACGAGGCCGAGTGCACCCCATGCCAGACCTTCCAGTGGGGGAAAAATTTCCATGCTGGTACCGGGAATCGAACCCGGGTCCTCCGCCCCAGAGGCAAGCTACGGAAGCGGTGACAACCTTAGGTAGGTGTTAGACAAGGTGAAAGAAAAGGTATAATGTTTGGACTTAAACATTTGAGTTCTCCCATTGCATTAATTCTTATGTACGCATACTTTTGTCTACTTGTTTCCAGTACGTTGCCGGTTTCAGGTGTTGCCTGTTCCTTCAACATCGCTATTTGACCCAGAGGATACCCTTAAGCACGAGTGTTGCGTCTGAATTTTAAAACTCCCACGCGAAAGGTCCATTTGCACCTCTGGCGACATTTTTCTTTGTTTCGTCTTGTCCCTGCTTCAGAGTGCTGAATAATTTCTGCCATCCTACTCTCCTATTGTCCACTGTTTATCTTGTGCATGGAGAAGATAATACAAACCCCCTCTGGCTTCTCCTTCCACCTTTCCAGTTTACACACCTAGCAATGAACACGCCACTTGCATAACAATGTATGCGCTTTTATTGTGAATCACCACTACTGCATAAACCTGCCAGATTTTTGGAAAAGGTTCAACTCAAAACATGAAACAGTAAATAAAGCATAACGCGGGTCAACCGCTTTCGCTGAACAGGGTGCAGTGTTTCTTCCAGCGGAACTAACGAGGATATTCATTCTTACGGAACAAGCGAAAACTTTTAAATAAGCGAGCAGTTGAAATTATCACCTAACATGTGACCCGAATTACTCCTGATACTGAACTGTTTTCAGTAGAATGAAGGATGGACAAGGAGTTATTAAAACAGTCTATAAAACCACACAACTTTATCAATCAAGGCTTACAAATTATTCACAAGGAACCACATTTTACAATCTGCTCTCTGACAATCATGTACAATAAAACATTGGCAATATGTATGTTTTCATTTTCTATTGTTTACCTATATCAAGTAGAGGAAGCATTGCATTCCGCGCAACTTTCAATACCGGGAATTCACCTCAACTACCATTTATATTGAAAAGCTTCAAATAATTTCCTCAATAAACGGCTAAATGCTTTCATAAAATAAGCCGAGCGGCGTGGCGCCGGGGCAACGTGTGCGGTTCGCATTCTGGAAGTCCCGTGTTCGATTTCGGCGACCGCACGCTGTGACAGATTTTTCCATTCTTTTGTAGTGTTTAAGTGTAGTTTGCCCGCTTTTACTACATACGATACCGCAGACGATGACACTGATGATACATGAAATGAAGATGGAGCACCGGTGAAATGAGATGGCGGAGGGAAACCGGAGAACACGGAGAAAACACGCCCCAGCGCCGCTTCGTCCACCACAAATCCCAGGGTTTCCCCTGGTTAATTAAGGCGAATGTTGGGGTGCTTAATTTCATTCCATGGTTTCCTGGCATTCCATTTCCTTATTATATGTCAGGTGTGCTTTTAGGCGCGTGGTGCTGGCCGTGCCGGACAGATGGCGCAGTTGCTAGGCACTAGGTGGTACTGAGCGGCCTCTGTCCACCGTGGGTGGTGAAGCCTGTGCGATAGGATGGTGGCTGCTCGGCGGGGCCTGGCGCCGGGATGAAGAGATGTCAGCATTTGTTAGGGACTTCCACGCGTCTTCTAGCCCGTCTGGCTGCGGCCGTTTGGCACCCTGTGGTAGCCTCAATTTATCCCTGCTGCTGAGGTGTGTTAGCCACAATAGGTCTGTGTAGGTAGTAGTGCGCGAGGTGTCCCCATCCATGTATACCCCTTACACTTTTGTTTTCATAAAATAACTTACTTAACACACTTCCCTAACAAATGAAGCGTTATCTCAATTTTATGGATAAGAAGAGCTATGATTTTTTAAACACTTCACCTTTCTATTTCTTTCTTTTCTTTCTTTTTTTTTTTTTTCTTTCTGTTCATTTTCCCCCCTTTTTGGATGGCCATGCAAGGAGCATGTACGCTCAAAGCGATCACATAACGACACAGTTTTAAAAACGTCGACTCACTTCGATATAATTTTCATACCCACAAAGAAATATGTAAATGTATCATAAATCTGGTCTGGATTTACAGGAATAAGCTTTTCTAGTAATGGCTTGTGGAAAATGGACAACATGTAAATAAAATTATGTGAATGCAACCTACTAAATTTTCTGTTGGAGCAGAGAAAGCTTGACGCGGCTGATTTGCTTGAAAACCAGGTTGATGTGCTCCTTAATTTATCTCATGAAAAATAAAAGAACGAGTATTTAACATTTCAATATTTGAAGATAGATGCAGCAAATATTTCGAAATAGTTAATGCAACTAGAGTTTTTATTTGACTTATAGAAACCTAAATTTTACTTTCTCTACTACGTATAGTAAATAGAGGAAGAAGTGTAATCGACCTGAAAATTCGATTCAAGATTTCAGTAATATATATATATATATATATATATATATATATATATATATATATATATATATATATATATATATGAAACCCCCTAAATCCAAAAGGAGCATATATAGAAAAAAAGGTCCGCGCGCTTATGAGTGTCTATCTGACAGTCACAACTGAAAAATGAAAAGTCGGATAACAACAAATTTGGTAGCTATTTAAGTTTAATATTTTTCAAGGATGCGACACGAAGATTTTGAGGAAAAGCCCTCCATCCTAAACTACCTTTTAATGGAGAAGTTCTCTTAAATTTTGAGTTTCTCAGAAAGGGCTCTCATGATTTTGATGAAAATGCCATATGCTTAATATATTTTTATGGTAAATGAAATGGATATTTTGAATTTTATGGCTAAAATCCATGGAGTCCTCTGGATGACTTTTGCATAACTCATAAACCGTAAGTGATAGACCAAATCTCACTCTAAAAAAAGTGTTACACTGACACACCTTTCTCTACTCTTGTACTAACTATTCTTAGAAACTCCTACTCCTCTATCCTCATGTTCTTGAAATAAACATTTGCAGAGATTATCTCATTGCTCATTTTCTTGTAAGAGCAAGGGGCATATGGGAATACAGTAGATATTGAGCGATAGTCAAATCTTTTAAAGCTTTGAAATTCCGTTCTCTTTGCACGTTTAGCATAAACAAGTGAATTGCGATCTTCCATTTGAGAAAAGTATAAGTATTGGAATACTCTCATAAATAACAGGGAATATCTCCGAAATAAATTCATTTGGACATAATTTGTGTACTTTAACAAGATTTACATTTTTTACAGTAAGATTTGCTCCATCTCTTACGGTTTAGAAGTTACTTAAAAATCATCAAGAGTAAACAGGACTACATATGTAGGACATAGTCAAAAATTCAAAAATACACATTTCATTTGTCATACAAATATCTTCAACGTATGGTATTTTAATCAAAATCGTTCGAGCCGTTTTCGGAAAAATCAAAATTTTCGAAAAATTCCATGTAAAGGATAGTTTAAGGAGGAAGAATTTTCTTCAAAATGTTCGTGTCGCATCCTTGAAATACATTAAACTTACACACCAACTTTGGTTTTTAACCAACTTTTTGTTTTAGTAATGTTGTTATCTCTCTCTCTCTCACACACATACACACATACACACACACACACACACACTTACGCACACACCTTTCTCTAAACATGATTCTTTTTATTCAGGGGGTCTGAAAACATATTTCCGGGGAAATCCTGATATCGAATTTTTGGGTAGAATACAATACTTTCTCTACTTTATGGTACGCAATAGATCAAATAAAAATGTAGATCTCGTTAAAACACACAACCTATGTCCAAAATAATTTTTTTGTAGAGTGGACCATTTGGGAGATATTCCTTGTTATTTGTGCGAGCTTTTCAATACTTATGCTTTTCTCTAATGTAAGATCGTTAATCACTTTTTTATCTGTTGGCCGTGCAAAGAGAACGGAATTCTTCATATAGCGACTATATTTAAAAGATTAGACTGTCACTTAAAGCCTATTGTATCCCCACATTCCCTCTTGCACCTACAAGAAAATCAGCAATAATTTCTGTAAATGTTTGTCTCGAATAACATGAAGATAAGAGTTTGTAAGAATATTTGGTATAAGAGTAGAGAAAGTCATGTGAGTGGAACACATCAGACTTTTTTATTTATTTATTTTTTTTTTTTTTTTGGAGTAGCTGGTTGCCCTCTATCTGTGGGTTTCGTAGGTGTATCAAATGTCATTAAACCTTAGCAAGTTACTCTAATGCCTCAAAGGTGTGATATTTTGATCAAAGCTTCTCCATATAAGAGACAATTTAAAGATAAAACCAACAAAATAATGACCTACTAAGGAGTAGGATTTTGATAAAATCTACTGCCTACTGTACTGCTTCACTGAAATTTTGATATTTACCTGAATTTGTTTTACAATTTTCTGTTATTGAGAGGACCTCGAGACCTCTCTAATGCCTCAAAGGTGTGATATTTTGATCAAAGCTTCTCCGTATAAGAGACAATTTAAAGATAAAACCAACAAAATAATGACCTACTAAGGAGTAGGATTTTGATAAAATCTACTGCCTACTGTACTGCTTCACTGAAATTTTGATATTTACCTGAATTTGTTTTACAATTTTCTGTTATTGAGAGGACCTCGAGACCTCGAAGGGACCGATTCGCTTTCAGTGAAATCTTGATACGAAATTTTTTGAGTCAGATAGTTTCTCTGATCAATATATCAATATATATTAATATCACTATATCAATATATAGTGAAAATAAATAATAGTGCATACAAATTAAGCGACTAGTTTTTTTCATATAAAGTATTAAAACTGCATACTTTTGCACAGCTTTTTGTGGATAAAGAGATGGGGCACAAAGCTTAATTTAAATAAGTAGTCGTAATAGTGTTCTTGAGACATTCTTTGATATATTCACTTTATTAAAGATCCCGTAGATGTAAAACTACAAAATAAATTTGAACAGTGTTCTATACGTTTCGATGGAAATTTCTATACCTACAGTGAATAATTAAAGTATTTAAAAAGAGGAAAAATAAATTACCGAAGCGATGCGTTACTGTGAAGAACATAAACTAAGGAGTGTATTAAAATCCCAATCTGCAATGGTGTCATACACATTTGTATAGAATGACGGGAAATTTTCTTGCCTGTACCTCTATTATTTTTGGAGAAGATGTAGGGATTTTGAATGCAGAAAAATACCAATGAGAAAATATCACGATGATTTACCTTGCAGACATTGTGACCCTAGGCTACCCCACCCCACTGGTGCGACGCATAACAAGGCGCTCAAGGTTAGTTACGCGAGCAAACACGTAACTAACAACAATCAACCTGCAACACAAAAGGCATTCCAGAGCTCTCGAGGTGTGTCCGGCAGCCGGCTTGTTTGTAGGCGTTTGAGAAAGATCCAGCTAAGTTGTCACGGGTATAAAAGCTTGTGGATCGCGTGGAAGCAGGCAGTTCATGGGTCCGTCAGTGCGTCAGTGAGAACCAGACAGCTGTGAAAGATACCTCGCTTCAAAGTGAAGAAATTTTAACGAGTGTTGGGTGATTGAATCGTTAGTATTTGAGAGACAGGAAAAGTGAAGGAAGACAGTGAAAGGACTTAGTCAAGGTTACGAGAAAAAACAGTTGTCATTGTAATATTACGAAAGATTAAAGACTGTGTTAATGTCAGCAAAATATTACTGTGTTTCTGCAAAGGTCTAGAAGAAAAATAAAGTGATAGGAAAGTAACTGGACTGAATTTGTTATTTTTTCACACTGGTGTCAAGAGTGGGATTCGTCGAATTGCCATTTTATTACTATGTTTTTACTAAACAGCGTTTTCAGAAAGGTTTACAAAGGTTTACCTACCGGTATAAAATAACGGAAGTTTCGCCATTGCTATTGTTGACACGCATACTATAAGGAGCCAATTAGGCACGATATTGAATGTGGTAAGAACCTGTTTATCTAGTGCTAACATTGCATAAAGACATTAACTTGTGTAATATAGGACTCGCATGTAAGAAATTGCACCTTTTTTTTTTTTTTTTTTTTTTAAAGACTTTTTAATTTATGTCAATCACACGTTGTACGTATATCCGCTAAGGAGAGTGTGAGGGCAAAACACAGCTGGAAGGAAACATAACTGTTCGCTGGCATGTAAAAGCAGTACAGCAGCTTATGAAACCCACCTACAAGATGTCGTACATGTTTTCAATAACATCACTATTTCTTTAATACTGCAGCAGCTGTGACTTTTTCTCACAAAATATGCTTCTTTTTATCATGTTTTCTGGCTCCAGCCCAAATTGTTCTCAGTGTGTCGAACTGCAAACACACAAAGGGTCCCAACAACGGAGTTTTAGGTATTTGCACATGGACAGAGGAGCGTGTGATGGGAATTGTTACAAAGATAGTCTACAACAGGATGGCAACTTGTGGCGCGCATATCACTACGTGCACGCAACATGAATAATCAGAGCCCAGATTTTTCTGCTGTTAACGTGTAAATAAACCTTAACATTAGTCCCAGTTTATGAAAACACGTACTTTTAGGTCACATGTTGTCAATTTGTGCCCTTTATATTATAGTATTTTTTCATTTTATGTTATTTTGTTATTTTCTTGCAGTTAATGACAGTTATTTTCATACATTTACATGGACATATAAATAGTTCATATTGTGACAAATGAAAAAGTTCATTGCTTTTTCTGTCACTTTATTTCTCCTCTAAAACTGAAGCCAAAAACAGATTCCTGTGCTGTTCTGCCCTTTCGTAACCTTGACACAAAACGCTAATACTGCTTACAGTTCACACAAATAACTCTGATGGATCACTCACTAAAAATAGTTTCAACACTGCAAACAACTCCGACGCGATGATTAGATATCTAAAACTGTTCCTGACCACACACTCAATTCTCTCACGACAACTGTATGCACACATATTCCTAACAGTTATTTCTTTTAACACTTAATGACTCCGAAGAACTGTCGGGGTCTCTCGTTTTCATAGCTGAGAATGACGTAGCACGGATTTTTCCCGAAATCGAACTTCACAAGAATAAACGGGAAGTCAAAATGTCGTGAACAATATTAAAACGCTTTGTTCCGCCGCACTCATAGTCGTGTTTGCTCTGACCGCTCCATTGTGTCGGGCCACGGATTTACAGGATATAATGCGAGGTATCTTGAACTTGAGTGTCTGAGGCGCACGATCACCGTTACAATATTATTCATATTTTCCATAAGGACAAGTTATCAGAAAGTTCACTATTCAACTGAGAAGTAAGTGTAAATTTCTAATTCTTTAGTCACGCTGGTGGGGAACAAGAAATCACATTCGTGTTTAATGATCTGATTAACCTGGGAAGGATTGTTTGTGAGTTGAGGGGTGATTATTGTCAGGGCAGCAGGTATTATTACAGTTACAAATGCATGTCCAAAACTAGGGATGAAACAGGTCATTTTACCTTTTCTGCGTTGATAAGGGTACACAATCAGGCTCCTATTGCCGTTATCCTTGTGTTATGTTAGACTGAACTCCTCTTCATTCGCTATGAATGTGTAATCTCAGAACTCAAAAAATGTTAGTTTTAAGAACTCCTTCAGAAACCATTTTCTCAATTTTCTTTTTTTTTCCCAGATCCTTTAAACAAATAATGGAACATAGTGATATTTTTAATTAACTTCTAAATTATCTTATCGCTGCTTTTATACCTACTTTTTCTGCTTGTATAGCAACTAATTTTAATAAACTAAATACGCCTCAGTTTTTTAGAATAATTCTTGTAATTACTAACTACAATTACCACGGATGCAATATCTAAAGCCATAATTGCAGCTAAGAACTCTAAAAAGAACTATGTGATGGGTCTCTTCTTTGATATAGCTGGAGCTTTCGATAACCTCTGGTGGCCTGCACTTTTTGAACGCATGCGCCAACAAGAATACCCAAAAAGCCTTTATAGAATTCTGACGAACTATTGTGTAGACCGCCGAGTCAACATCACAGGGGCAAATAGTACCGTTACACGTGATATTACGAAAGGAAGCCCACAAGGTTCTATATTGGGTCCAATATTCTGGGATATAAGTTTGGAGCCTCTGCTTAATGAGTTAGTAGTTGACACACAAATATATACCACTATAGCATATGCGGATGATCTGCTTTTATTAATAGAAGGAAACACCCGCCTGGAACTGGAAACAAAATCTTCTGATGTGACCCAGAAGGTATATAAATCGTGCAACTCTGTTAAACTACAAATTGCAGCTAACAAATCTGCGTATTTGCTATTTAAAGGTAAATTATTAAGAAACCCAGTTATACGAATACACGAAGAACGTATTCAACGCCACAAGTATATTAAATACCTTGGAATAACGCTTGATGAGAAAGGCAACTTCAAGACACATGTCACTCAGGTCTGCAACAAAGCCAGTAAATTATGATGAAGATTGCCAGCATTGCCCAACGTCAATATACACTACCTCTCACTACCATTAGAACATATCATAATTGTATCTTTACTGCCATCATTACATATGGTGCAGGAGCGTGGGCACAGTGTATGCAAAAATTAAACCTCGTCGCAGATCTCAGAAAATGCCAGAGGAAAATTCTTCTCCGTTTTACTGGAGCAGCAAGAACGACCTCTACTATGGCTCTTCTTGTGGCCACTGGTACCTGGCCAATAGATCTACAGGTTCGCCTATATGGTGCTTATTACTGGCTAAAGAAAAGCAATCAACAAAAGATAGAAGATATAATAGGAAAACGATGCTATATGAAAAGACAAATAAGGGCTGAGTTAATATCCTTATGGCAGTCAGAATGGGATAACCTGCAAACTGGGAGACGCACCTATATGTTTTACCCTAATATACGAGAAAGGTTACGACTAAAGCACCTAAATCCCTTACAAGCTGCATTACACTATATTACGGGCCATGGGCCATATGGCACTTACTTAAAACGTTTTAGTATCATCAACTCTGAAATGTGCACCAGATGCAATACAGAAGATACTCCTGAGCATGTAATGTTTAACTGTCAGAAATGCAGTGAAATAGGACAATCTAACAGGGAAAAGCTCATGTACCTCACTTTATCGGAAATGGTCAGGAATAAGGAAAATCTAAATGCTTTAAATGAGTTAGCGACTCAAATCAGTATAGCAGAAAGATCTTTAAGACAAACTGAACAAGAAAGAAATCTAAGAAATTTTTATACACCTCCAGCGACTGTTCTAGCACCATCCCGTCGATCGTTAAGATTGTCAAACCAACTGCAAGCAGAAAGGAGAAGAACGAGGCCAAAACGACAGCCTGATGAGACTTGGACAGTCTACCAGAGACTAGGGACAACTTGACAATATCACCAATTTTTCTTATTGTTATTTAGTTTAATTTAGTTTTAGTTTAATTTAGTTTTCTGCACATTCTATTGTGAACAAATTGTAATAAATAAGTTTAATTAAATGAAAATATCCGCACACTACGTCCAGATATAAGAAATTAGGTATCTGGACATAGCTGGCAGATATTATTTTATTTTATTTTTTATTTTTTTATTTTATTTTTTTTTAATTACTAACTTTCTTTTAAAGAGCTCTGGATTATTTTTCAAATATTTATAAGATGTTGAAATTTCGGACAACGATTATCACTTAATTATCCTTGCACTCCAGTTTGCATGGTACCTTTGCTCACGTTGTGGAACTTGGGGAAGAGTTCGAACGATCCTTATATTTTTACCTGCTAAACATACAGTTACAAGTGCAAGGCTGCGAGCGGGCTGCGCACAGAGAGCACCAGCTATCCACGTCTGCATTAAACAAATACATATTACATTTCACACGACCGTTTATTGAGCTTCAAATCTTTAATTCTACATAATATATATGCCGTTTCTGCAAATATGTTAAAGTGGCTAAAGCAGAAACTTACCTCGTCAATGAATGAATAAATTTAAACAAGAGCACATGCGCATACATATATCCCTACTAATTGCACAGGTGTACAGGTCCTGCTGTTGTAAAGTGCAGAATAATAAGCAAGATTAAAAAAGTAAGAAAACGTTTTGAAGTGTGGAATCTCAAATTTCAGCAACACACAAAACAGCGGTAATCTGTATTCCGGGCATTATTGTGCCCAATTATAGTTAAAAGAACAATTACGAGAAATAAATAAACACAGCGCACTGAAAATATGTGACAAATTAGTGATTATTACTGATTACATATTACTGATTATTACTGATAGATCCTTCTCGCTAAATCTATAGATATTTCACCAAAACAACAAACTTCAGGAAGTTCAAGAGGCGCTTCAGAAACACGTGTAATTCCTTACTTCTGAATATTTTATGCTCTAGAAAAAATGTTTGGAGTGTAAGATATAACGGATCAAGTTGGAATATGAAATGTTTGTGCATTTTCTATAGATTTATTAAATCCTTTTCCATCTCATACAGGACCACAGGTTCGAGTCTCGCTTAGGTCATATACGCTTGTGTACATTTAGTTAAACATGTGTTGCTCTAAAAGCAAAACGGAACTGCTGCAAAATAAAAAATAAATAAAGCCGTTAAATATCCCACGAATCCATGTAAAGAATAGTTTACAGTGAAGAAATTTTCTTCAGTATATTTCTGTTGCATCCTTGAAATATATTAAACTTAAATGCCAACTATGATTTTTAACAGTTTGTTTGTCAGTTATGCTGTTCACAGACAGACAGACGAACAAGCACATACACGGAGCTTTTTCTAAAAGTGCTTTTTTGCTACTATAAGTAGCAGAGAAAGTAAAAATTACAGGAATGATGTTTTGCCACTTCTGGTTTAACCGGAACCGTACATGACTATCTCCGTAGACCAAGTTTCGCGCTAATCAGCCACGTGGTTCAACATTTACTTAGGTGGAGCGGGACTTTTACCTAACCCTTATAACGCATACTGATACACGGCTTCAATACAGCCATGAGCTAGCCCATCTCAACTTATATATGCAGCCAGGCTGTACATATCAGAAGGCGATGAATGGCTAGAGGAAGATCTTTGGTGGCAAAGATGTTTCCAAAACTGCGAGCCAGGAAAGCGCTTTTGCTACCTGCACTGAATAAAGAAGATAGCTCGAGTAAAAGGTAAATAAATTGAGATGTAAAAAATTGACAGCGTGAAAAAGAAAAATATCAGAAGGTGTACACATTAAAGGATTGCTTTTTTCTGTAAGATGTAATAAAAACACGGGTGCTTTCAGCCATATACTATAACTGTTTACTGAAGGTGCGTTCAGAAAGTGCGTGCCTTGTGTTCTTTGATGTTTAGAAATTCCTTACCAATACATTAGTGAACCTTTTGGGTAAATTGTAAGAGCTCTTGTATACTCGACACATATTACTTAGGAAACAAATATAAACGAGTGTTTTGAATTAGGTGTTTTCACATTAAAAGAATTGTGATTTTCACCTCTGTGGTACGTGGGTAGGTGTCTACCTCACTAAAGAAGTTTCGAGTTCGAATCTCGTTAAAGAACATAGAGGCTTTTTTCCGGGTATTTCCCTTATAAAATATGAATCTCGGATAACTAAGAAATCATTTGAACATTAATTCACTCATTTCGTTTAAGGTCCCGGTCAAAGGACTTAGAATAGGAATCTCCGACCGCAGGAATTCCATTCCATGATTTTAAACCCTGTTACTCTAAATTTTCTCTGCTTTAACCCTTTAACCTCTTTTTATATTCAAATGATGAAAATCATTAAGTGCACTTAAAAGTTTTAGCCCTTAAACATAATATTCTAACTATTTTTGATCAAGTAAAATATAACGACCTATTTCCTTTGTAACATTTTAGCTAGAATCGAACCCGAGTCCTCCGGGCCAGAGGCAGGCGCGCCACCACTGCGCTACGGAGGCGGTCGCACGAAAGACCACTACTTTCATATTCACTTTATATTACAAATATTAACTGAACAATACTTTATAGCACGCAAAATTGTATCGTTGTAATGCAATATTTAACATTTAACTTTCACAAAAAATTACCATAGCAAAGTTCTAGCAAACAGTTCATACGTCAAATTCCCTATTGCTTATTTTGCTCTGCGTACAACACATAATATGGTGACGCTGTCTGGCCGCCGCACTTCAAATACCTAAGGTCAAGCTACCTTACACCACGACGCGCCTTGTAAATACGCGACCAACGACAATGGACGTTGTAGAACAAAGAGTTCACGAGACTCCGGCTGCCGGCTTATTTACGAGAGGTTCGAGAACAATCCGTTCTATGTCTGCCTATGTAAGCGAGTGCGGCAGCGAGAGAAGTGAGTTTCTGCGTGTGTGTGTGTGTGTGTGTGTGTGTGTGTGCGCGCGCGCGCCATCATCGTTGAGAGAATGTGTATCTTCAGATACATTTGTAGACAGGAGTCGCCGCGTCGGTATTGTTTGTGTGAAGCAGCTTTGGTGAGTGTGATCGTCGAAGTTAACTGTTAGAGAGAACTGAAAGACAAAAGTGTGTGTCAAGGTTATGAGAGGATGGAGCAGCTGGAGTAATAAGATCACAAAGAACTGTAGACACTGTTAAGAGTAAAAATAGAACTGTCTTTTGCGCTTCGTTTTAGAATAGAAGATAAAGTGACAAGGAAAAGTAATTAGACTTGGTCATTTGTTACAATATTACCTTTCACCTTTGTTGCACATGTTTACTGAAAGTAACTTAGTCTTAAGATTTAAAATATTAAAATGCATGCTTTCAAATAATTGATTCAATGTACTGCTGGCTGTAATACCCTTAAGGCGTTTTCTTATAAATGTTGCTCTCCAAGCCAGAAATGAAGATGCTCAATTATTTTCGCCTACTTTAACCTCAAAGTATTCGCTAGCACGCAACTCATTTGTGCATTGTAGCCCGTGGGTTTTGTGATTAACTTTGAAATGAATTTTAAGAAAGAAGTCGGTTGCCGTTTTAACCAAATTAGATTTACAATCAAGAGCTAACGCTTTATTTCCTGGGTAATAAACACAATGGCAAGGTTTTAATCATTGGAACCCGTACTTTAAAGAGTCATGAGGGAAATCTTGGTGTGTTTTGTATTCCTTCTCAACTGAGGTTTGATAATTACGTAGAGTGCAAACACCGTTTGATATTTTCTCTCGCAGCGAGAGGACCTGTTCGGGGAGACAAATTAATTCCCTGATTACCAAACAACTGCAACTCAACAAAGAAAAAACAAGAAAGCTATTTGTAAAAGCTCAATATTTGCTTCTGACCTGACGTTACATTATTTGATCAGAAACTTTGGAAACAAAATATTTTTGAAGTAAACAGAGGATACAGCCTCACTTTAGTGAATTTCTTACACAATGGCTGTGTTCAATGTAGGACTGGAAAATTGAGTAAGGCTTGAAACATTCAAATGCAGTACCGATATTCGAACCAAGGACTTTTGGTTTTTCCTGTTGACCTGACCAACAGGATTACCATTAGCCTTTGAGCAAATGCAACAATGAACTCTTTTCAATAATGGATATATTCTGAATAATTAATAAACTTAAAGACAGGTTTAAAACGTTTTTGCACTGGCAATGCCTTACCTTCTGCGTTAATGATTACTTTCTACACTGATGAACTGTACTAGGTAGAGGACATATTGTATACATCTGTAAACAGCACCAAAATATGTGCTTTGAGGTATTCTGACCAGAAAAAGAGAACAAACATTTTTAGACAAAGATCTATGGTGTGAACGTAAGATAAACGGAAAATATACCTATCGTTCCATTAAGCCAGACATTATTCAAGCAAAACATTCAAAAAAATTCAAGACACCCAACGCCAAAACTATCCTTCATAGGAAAACAATCTTTATTTTTCTATATTTTTAAAAACTACTTAAACTTAATCGGCATGTAGTTTCTTTGTATGAATATTTTCCTGCATGAGCTTGTTAGTAACAAAACTGATTGACAGTATATCTACAGTTATATTTAACCAATTATTAAACATAAGCCAATAAAAAGCGAAATTTCCATATTCCAAGTGATTAGATTTGAAGCCATAGTTAGTCACAATGGAGTGGCGTAGAGGCGCTATCGCAGTAGTGCGATAATCTATGTAAGGCTTTAGTTCGTGTGCACTATGTCAAAAGGTTTAATTTTAGTTCTGATGTCCAAAAACGCAAACTCAATCACTGAATGATAACAATACGTTTATTATAATCACTGAAGTGTATCACGTGCTTCATCAATCTGAAAACATAGGTACTCTAATTTTATTATGTTTTATTCCTGTCTTCATAGCATCCTCTATTATACGTGCAATAGACAATTTTTTCAATAAATCCTAAAAATGAGATGTGTTCAAAAACTTTTGAGCGGTAGTGTGCGTTTCTCAATTAGAAGGTCCTTATTCATCTTTTCAGCTCTTGGGTATACTGAATATCAAAGGCTTCACATAGCGACCAGCTTTAAATCATTTGACTATCGCTCAAAGTCTACTGTACTCCCATATTCCCCTTGCATCTACAGGAAAATTAATAGTAAGATAATTGCTGCAAATGTTTATCTCCACTAACATAAAGAAGATGGAGGAATAAGCGTTTGTAAGAATAGTTAATACAAGAGTAGATAAAGTCATGTGAGTGCAACACATCAGATTTTTATAAATAGTACATCTTCAAAATTGGGATATACTTTTGAGATTTTGGAACATTTTAAGCATGGAGCAGTTGAAAATCTGCTCTAAATGGAAGAAACATTTAATTATTGAAGAATAAACTATTCTATTTGCTCTAACACCTTGGAAACTAGCTGACATATTTAAGATTGCATTAGGAGATTTGGGGACCAACATTCTCAAACAGTAAAACGATAAGAGACGTCACTAAATTGTTACTGCAATGTGGATAACTTGAGGAGGCTTGTGTACAAGCGCTGTGCTATGTGGCTTGCATGTGTATAGAGTTGCTGTGTCAATACAAATAACACATTCTGTTTTAGTTTATTTTTCACCCACGGCTATCAGTGCCATGCCCATTCAAGCCATTGACAAAAATAATAAAGGGTTGCAGACTGGCCTTGTGAGGCAGTTTCATCTGAATGGCATGCCGCACAGCAAATTCATTAGCTACAATTATTCAAAACGGATGGCAATATAAACCTACGTTTCAATTCTCCGTTCCGCTATATTCAAACCACCCTTGTGTTCACTCTAGGTTTTCATAAATATGGGAATATGGGAACGTTGTTAGATCTCGTGCGAAACTACCGGCAGGGTCAACATTTCTGTTTTATGTTTTGCTTCTAAAGCTCACACAAGCGTAGCCAAATAACCACTTTCATGTTTGGGAAATTGAAGAAAGCACTTTAAAAATGCAACAAAAAATATTTAAGCTCATATATTGAAAATGAAGTAAGTTATTGGTAGTACTAGAAAAAACGTAGTATTATTTTTGTTGGAAAAATAAATAGTTTTTTGCTCTGGGACACTTGTGTGCTGGGATGTATAGTTTGTACTCTGGATGGCCTGGTTTGATGACTTCAGCACATTTCTGAGTCTTTATCTGGACAAGCCGTCTTGTTTTGCGTCTTCCAGATATAAGAATAAGGAACAAACTTTCACACAGAGAATAAAAGGTTCCGGAATATGGACTATAGGATGTGGGAGAGGTCAGTCTGTCACATGATCATAGCACAGAGCTACAGTTGATGCACGGACGTTGTAGATAACGTTGTTGTATAACTTACATTCAATGCTATCACCATTTGCAGTAAAATATTCATTCCCAAATTCTTGTACAGGCTCAGCAATACGTGAAAATTTTGATTTTCGTGCTGGAGGTATTTTATTCTGTGTGGAGCAGCGAGAGACACTATGCACTGTACGTAGTGAGCCGAGGTGTTGTGAACTGTTACTGAGCTAGGACAATGACGTCATGTTCTGCCCATGTGGCAGGTAACTTGCAATTACCTAATTTCGCGATAGCTGTATAATGATTCGAACCTAATAATGAATAACTATAATCCCACTTGTCTCACCTATTATACATAGAAGACCAATAGCAGTCAGAATGTTCAGAAGACACGTTCATTTCCAAAATTACTGAACATTGAGAAATCCAAAAATAAAATTAACAGGGATTTTGCAGTGTTTAAAGCGTATACAAGAAGGCGCCTTGGCTGAGCGGTTATAGTGTTAGCTTACCGCCTAGGTGGCCCGAGTTTGATCCCAGAGACCCATATGTGATATATGTGATAGACGAAGCGGCGCCAGGGCAGGTTTTCTCCGGGTTCTCCGGTTTCCCCCGCTACCCATTCCACCAATTGCTCCATTGTCCCATTTCCAATCATCAATTTCGTCTGCTTTTCATTTCATCTTCACTACATTGCCTGGTGCTTGGTTGACCACCCACTTCCAGGTCTTCACTCTGTCCGGTCCACGTGTTCTTGTGCTTCCCGACAGGCGTCTGACCCTAGGCGCTGACTTGTAAGTCCTAGGGGGTATAAGTCCTACATAAGGGGAGGGCAAACAAGGAAAGAAAAAAAAAAAAAAAAAATAAAGCCCGTTCTTACTGCATGGGTAGTGTTGAATATCCTATTCAACACTAGTTAGTTTGGTAACTGAGAGAAACCGCGAAAACAAAGGGAAAATATCTGATGCGTTGCACTCACATAATTTTCTCTACGCTTGTACTAACCATTCTTACCAACTCTTATTCCTATATCTTCATTTTAATACAGATAAACATTTGCAGGGATTATCTTATTGTTCATTACCTTGTAGGTACAAGGGGAATATGAGAATACAGTAAGCTTTGTAGGATAGTTAAATATAACTATAAGCAATACTAGCAAAATTTCTAATAAATATGTATAATAATTCATAGTTCTGAGTAGGATAATTCTATCATGTTTTAGTCTTAAAACCAGTGGTCTCTCTCTCTCTCTCTTTCTTACCCACCCTTAGCCTATCAGGACGGTTCTGACAAGATCAGTGTGGTTTTTAAACATTTAAAACTCTCTGTCTTGTGTTGCGGTTTCTTCCCAGGGGCGTCTTCAAACTGAAAGGTCTTCAAGAAAGGGTGAATTAATTATTGTCGAGTAAATGAATACGGAAGCCCTGCCACTTTAATTACCTGGTATCTACTTCACCTTGAAGAGAAAATGCTTCACCTGGATAAATTCTAACAATGGAGATGTTCAACAAATATTGTGTTACTTCGAAAGATGATGCACAATTTTGATTCTAGCGCAATTTTAATTCACCTTCGTGCATGTCACATTATTGGCTAATGGTTGAATTTTCTATATTTACTTCTGAATGTCTTGCTTATCATTATCGTAATAGAGATTTTTAAGTTGAAATTCAGTCTCTACAGTTGAAAATTAAAATACACGCCCGAAATAGAAGCTTATCAAACTTTCGAAAAATCCGTGATTCAAATTTCGCCTATGGCATTGCATTTATCAGTCTCATTCTACTCTTTCCAAACATATCCTACCCACCGTTAGTGTACCTATGGTTTAAGTAATGGTAATTTTATATATGTCATTGGGAATGTTGATAGTCAATTAGAACCTTTACTAGGTAGGACATTCATTAGTATGCAGTTTGAAACTCTTGTATTGTTGATTTTAAAGAATCTAAAGCTTCAATTACTCTACTTGCTCTTCAATGCCCTCCAGACTTTTAAAACACCATTCTGAAAATAAACTAGGGGACAAGCTGGTGTCACTTCGTCAGCCATCAAAAGCAATCGAGAGCATTTGTAACTAATGATTGAATCAATTGTTTATTGAATCACTGTACAAAAGTCATCTAATATTCAGTGTTTAAAAGCGATACAAGCAATGGGGTAGATTAACCCCTCACTATACTGCAGGTACCAGTGAAATTGCTCGTGGTAAAGGGCAAGGTTAGCAGTCCGGAGGTACTTAGTTTGATTCCTGGGGCCAGCCACACTGGCCGTGGCTTTTAGTAGTTTCATCTGGTTGGCGAGGTGAATCTCTTTTGTAGTTGATTTTTGTTATCACTTTGTTTCATTGAATTAGGGAACGTGTAATATCAGTGGTGTTGGACAGCTAGTAAGTTATTTTCATTCCCGCCAGATGGTGCTTCAAACGAGACGAATTCTCCCCAGTTTCGCCAGAGACAAACCCTCTCTGAGAACTCCGGCGGTGACACAGGATCCGCAAGCTTGTAATCCTAAGGATCGCTGCGCGTCTCTGTTGTCTCACCGGCCAGTGGCCTATAGCCTCCTGCGGTTCCTTCACCTCATCCGTTCCTCCTGGGGGTAGCACAACACATTCAAGGTAGGCCGAGCTGCAAGATTTCCCTGGGATAGGTCATAGGTCGTGCTGCACAGCAGTAAAGACAGGTTCACGTCACTCTATAGTAAACCTGACTTCAACAGGTCTGAATTTTGTCCTATTCTAAAACATCAAACTGTCATAATTGGTTTGGATATATAAGCACCTACTACTGGACTGTACTATATGAATAGGGACAGGAGGATATGGAGGGGGTTCGACACCAAAGCTATGCTTATTGTACCTATGCCCCCAAAAGGGCATCCGCGGGAGGAAGGATGAGAAGAGAGGAGATCCAGACTGGTGACACATGCAGCGGAGAGAGGGCGGAGAGAGTTCCTTTACAAAGCGCGTGTCATCCCTGCCAAGCTGCAGCTAACACCTTCACTGACACTTGCGACTCTGAAAGAACCAACGGGATGAAGGAATAAAGCGACGAATGAAGTAAAATGGAAGAACAGAAAATTCGGGGAATGTAATTATCCTTTCCAGCATTTGCCTAGCGACCCGGGGAAACCCGAAAAAACCAGGGATCAAAAGTCGGCCATTGAAATCGAATCCACGAATCATAATACGAGACTCACACGTTACCACGGGGCCATCTCTTGCGGTTACTATACAATATTATTGCTCCAGCACCTACATATGAAGTTCTTTTCAATTAAACGTCTATATCGAGATACACTGGGAATGACATGCTTTGCGTGTAAATAAATACATAAATAAACAAACAAAATAATTGAAAACAATGCTCGTATATATATTCGAAAGTGTGTGTATGTGTGTGTGTATGTGTGTGTGTATGTGTGTGTGTGTTTGTGTGTGTGTTTGTGTGTGTGTATGTCTGTGAGCCCGCGTGAACAAAACTAAAAAACGACAGCCGGATAGATGTAAACTGATTTACATCTGAGAAGAAAGCAGTCGGTGAATAATATCTGTGAAAAAAGTGGATAACCTTGTAGTGGAGGCACACAGCGAGGGATCTGTGCGGGGAGGGGGGGTGCAGGTTCAGATATTTAAGTATGTGAAATAAACATCAGTCTCTTGTGTTGCAGGTTGGCAATTATAAATTAATACTAAAAGATAACCTTGCAATAATTTTGAAAAGTGCGTCGATTAAAAATATCGAATCTCACCATATTTTCCCAGGCTTTAGACTGGAAAAATAACATATTGCCGATTATATTGACCTGCTTAAAATCAGATAACAAGCTTTGACATGTTTTAAGAATTATGTTTAAGAATTCTCTTCCAGCTCTGTTCTCTGACTGATAAGCTCGCTTTTTCACGTCTAAGAAGGCTTTATCGGGTGCTCCGCACTGAACTTCCGATATTCTCAGAATATTATTCCTCTTGTTAATCTTCCGCCCTATTTATGGGAACTTTCCTCCACTCAGATCCATTTTGTAACACCACCTTTGTACTTTTACCATGGTAACCTTATGAAGCGTACATTGTCTTCCCTTACCTGTAGTAATCATTTTAATCGCAACTGCTCAATCACTTTCAACGAAACACACGCAAAAACGGCTAAAACAGTAGATGCGAGGTCATACACGTGCCTCATAACTTAAATGTACAGTGCCTGACCGGCTTTTTACACATTTCTAGATTCCTTGAAATCAAACCGGCCATACTTAAGTACCGAAGAATCATCTAACTTCTTATTTCCCTGACAGTTTTTTTCTTAATATTCGCCTCACGAAGATTTAAAATTTCCCAATGAAACGTTGGTTAAATACCAAACTTGCTGAACAAATTCAGTTTACAAGGATGTAAAACATAGATAAAAAAGGAAAAGAGAAAGGAAGAAAAAGAAAAATATTCCCCTAGCCTAAACTATCTTTTACATCTAATTCCTTTTTCTTTCTTCCAAAATTGTTGATTGAAAAATAACTAATCGTTTTCATTAATATACATATGTTCAATATATTTTCATGACAAATTAAATATATGTTTTCAATTTTCTAGGAATAATCTCTGAAATCCCCTCTATTCTGAACGACTTTCGTACAAGTGGTAAACCTTAAGAGATGGACAAAATCTTAGTACAAAGAAGAGGCAAGCTGCATATCTTGTTAAAGCACAAAGTTTATTTTGTATAAAATCGTTTTGTAGAGTTAATAATTTCCTAGTCATTCCTTTTATTAATATGAATTTTCAAATACTTGCGTTCTTCATATGGGAGGTCGTTCTTCGATTTTTGTCCCTTGGCTATTTAAAGAGAACGGAGTTTCCACGACACCAGAAAAGCAACCAACTTTTAAAATATTTGACTATCGCTTAACCCAACTTTATTCGTATTATCTAGAAGGGAATATGTGATAATTTATTCTATAGATATTTATTTCGATTAACTTGAAGTGTTTTTTTAAGAATAGTTTTTTGAAGAAAGAGTAGAAAAGGTCACGTCATGTTATCATACGATTTTTTAAATTATAATTTAAGTTATACTTGAATAAGAATGCCGGTTTATTTCTATGCCTAATTATGAACTCTAAGTCAGGCGGGAGTATAAGCTGCATATTCCGCAATAACTGTACCTACTTGATTTGTGAGCACGCAAGTCGAACGAATGAACACTGCGGTTTAAATGTACGAAACCTCATACATGAGCATCTCCATTGACGGATTCCGTTATAGGAAATCCCTGGAAACTCGGTTGCAAATCTGGCAGCGACATGTTGGCAGAATATTTCCGACCAAAATGACAGGGAAAAGGTGTATATTTGGGCAGAGATCATCAATCATTCCTACTTCCTTCATAAAGTAGAGCATGTAGTGTGTCTGTCCGGTGTTGGGGCCATCCTTTGTTACTGAAGATGGAACGACAGTAGTCCACTGTCAAAAGACTGGTAAACAAAGCTACAAAAAACTTTATTTGAAACATATCTTATTTCAAATAAATAGACTTCGATTATAAGGAGAATTGTGCAATAAAATACCAGTTTTCTGCCCAGGGGCAGGTCCTTCACAGCAAACCCAGCATACTCATGTTTTCCTCCTTTCCATTTTCCTCGGTCTTTACATATTATCTGTATTTTCGCCCCCGACTCCGACCATCCTTTTTAGCGCATCTCTGGGTAAGCAGTTCCATGTCCAACATTCCAGCAAATATATCCTGATCTGTTCTAGTATTGTTCTTCCTCCCACTTTTATTTTAGCAATGGTAAATGGGAAAGTATTACATTCCAACCAATAATTCCATATCGACAGGATACACTTTTAGAAACCTTGGACTGCCAAATACATATTTAAAGGTTTAGTAACGAATCGGTTAGCGCGCTCGCCTACCACCTAGGCGGCCCGGGTTCGATCCCAGGGACCCACATGTGGTATTCGTGGTGGACGAAGCGGCGTCAGGGCGGGTTTTCTCCGGGTGCTCCGGTTTCCCCCGCCATCTCATTCCACCGGTGCTCCATCTTCATTCCATGTATCATCAGTGTCACCGCCTGCGGTGCCGTAGTAGTAAAAGCGGACGTTAAACACTACAACAACAACAGTAACGAAAGGCTCAAGTTAGAATACCTACGAACGGTGGGAGTTATTAATCCGCGAGTTACTAATCCTAATTTCTTAACGTGCTGTCTAAAATATGTTATCTACGTTAAGAGTATTTTAGTATATTTAATGAAATGTATTTACTGCGGAAACGATTTGTTTAGAGAAAGATTAATGTGGCCTCTGGAAGAAAAAGACACGATACATTAATAAATATTATTGTTATATTCTGCAATTTTGGATGCCAGTTTCATATGTCAATTTAAGGCAAAATTGAGAGAACGTGACTTTCACGGTTCATCAGGAAATATTTTTAAAGCAGCTCAAGATGCAACTATTAATATACTTCCAGAAAAGTCAAGAGAAATCTATTTATGCAGTTATATGAAATTCTAGGATGGTGTTTGGGTAATGAAGCAGCCTTTGATGAAAACAATGTTCTGATAGTCGAGAAAATATGCATCCAAAAATATTACAAGTTTAATTGTGTAACATTAGAATTAATTTCGATTAGGTGAGAGGCTTTTAGTTTTAATGCATATTATTATCCAGAAGCATGAAACACTCGTAGATGGTAATTTAACTAGGTATATTTTATGGTCTGTTGAACCTGTATTTTATGTTTTAGCATGATTCGTGCATTTTTAGAATGGTTACCGGTTGCCTACTAACTACAAACTAAAGTATCACTGATTATTACAGCAGTGGACGCGTGCATGCGCGTGTGTGTGTTTGTGTGTGTGTGTGCATACGTGTGCGTGGGCATACGTGTGTGTATCTGTGGGCGTACGTATGCCTGTAGGTGTAGGTGTGTATGTGTGTGGGTGTGAGCACGTGTGTGTATGGGCGTACGTGTTATGTTTAGTGTGTGTGGGTGGGCATACTTGTGCGTGTGGGCATCCGCGTGTATGTGTGTGTTTAAGTGTACGAATCAACGAAAAGTGGAATTAATATCAATCAACATATTCCAATCCCCCGTCCCAAACTACCGTTCAGGTACCTATACAAAAATATTTTATCATTTATTTTCTCAAAATAGGTATAACGGCTTTGATTAAAATATATTTAATATACTTTGAACTTTGAATAGCGCACTTCAACCTCACAGGTGACACTGAGGCACATGAAATGAAGTAATAACTATTGTGAATGAAATTCCAAGGAAACCCTCTAGGTTTAAGTTCAAGCAACCCCCCTGACATTTGCCAGTTAGGAGTTATGAGGATTGAGGAAAACATGGGAAATACCTCAGCCAAAGAAAGCGATCATGCCTTAACGACCTGGTCCACCCGTGTCGATAAATTATTTACTTGGCACATAAATGAGTTGTATATGTTGAATAAATAGTGAATTAATATCCATGGCCATCTTCCAATCCCCACTCCAAGTTATCTTTAGGGGGGTCAGTCGTTATTTGTGATTTTCTCTAAAATGACTTAACATTTTGATTAAAACATACCTATATGGCAATTTTTCTGTGCAGTCCTCGTTTTTCGGAATGAGTTTTGCATTGTTTTACATAAGGGATAAACCGTAAGAAATACTTCTTCTTGCGATTACCCTCCCCTTATGTAGGACTTACACCCCTAGGACTCTCAAGCCAGTGCCTAGGGTCAGACGCCTGTCGGAGAGCACAGGAACCTATGGACCGGACAGAGTGAAGATCTAGAAGCGGGTGAAATGCAGGCGAAATGGATGATTGGAAAGATGATAATGGAGCAATTGGTGGAATGAGTGGCGGGGGAAACCGGAGCATCCGGAGAAAACCCTCCCTGACGCCGCTTCGTCCACCACGAATACCACATACGGGTTCCTGGGATCGAACGCGGGCCGCCTAGGTGGTAGACGAGCGCGCTAATCGCTCGGCCACGGCGCCATCCGTAAGGAAAAAAAAAGTAATAAAAGGCAGACCTCTTTAAAACGAACAGTTTATTTCAGATAACCATTTCTATTTCTGAGATATCCGTTGCAACTGATTTCAGTGTTTCTATACTTTGTCCTTTAATGGAGGTAAATCCAATGTATTGAACAAGCTAAAACACAATGTAATTTAAAAGAGTGACAAAAGATATTAAAAAATCCAGTAGGTTATAAATATATTGAAGAAAACATTTATGCAGTAAATTCAGAAGGAAATTGGGTATGGAATAAAACTCATATCCTAGGCTGGGCTAACCTTAACATCCATCCCAGCAATTTACTACAACTTCTCAACTTCTTCCCCCTCTCAACGGTAGTTTTGGGTATCCAAAGGCATGCGACAAGTAGAATTGGTAAGGCAGGGCCTCTCCTGTCTAAAAGTCTGACTAGAGAGCTGTGTCCTACTGATATCTGAAGCTGAAAGTATAATTCAAAGAAATGTAATATTGCAGAAGTCAAATGCTAAAGATTTCAAATGAAAACAAATAAGATCAAAAATAGTTTTACAAAACAAGTTGGAAAATTAACCATCTGTGTTATAATATGATGACAACGAATTAATAAGCAGTTAAGGGAATTTCAACATATTTGCGCAGTAGAAATAAAACCCTATGAAATGAAAAAAAACTTGAACAGAAACATAATTTATGTTTTAGAAGGCGCAGAAATTAAATATCTCAGAAGAGCAGAAGCTGTGCAAAATTAGATCAAATTAGAAATTTATAAGAGAATTTTGCAATATTTTCGCTAAACGAAAAATATGAACAGAGTAAAATACAAAAGTCATTTACAATTCAAATATATAAACATAACCTCAGGGCACATAACTATAGGAATACTACAACATTATGAAAAGAACAGGAGACTGATACACTGGCTCTCTCCTAAGTCATCAACAGTTGGTGACTGATTGCTAACATATGGCAACTGTGTAGGGTGAATTAGTATATCAATACCTCGAGGTCTGGGAATTCTCAATAAGCATATCTTGTATTTCCAAACACTACTCTTAAGACCTCATTGTCCCTGCTACAAATCTTATGGTTGATTCAACAATCATATTTTGATATTAAAAGTACAATATGGGACTTCTGTTCCGAGTCCTAAAAATACCAAAAACTTAAATATGTTGTGTGTTTTGTTTGGTCAGCTGTAACAGGTGAATATTTATGATAAATCAATCTCAAAGGGGAACTTAATTGCGGATACAGCACATCGGAAAACATAAAACAAAGCACTGAATGAAAAGATCCGGTTTTATAAATCAAACTCTTCTGTGTAGGAATTCGTTTGTGGTTTTATAAATTCGTGGTATTTGCAATATGTGGTAATTTCATTATATTGCGGCATTGGAGCATGAATCTGATGATCAATTATTTGTATTGGATGCTTTCAATGCGCTACCTCGCATTGTGTCACCACTTCCTCATTTCATATAGAAGTCCACACTGGATCATTTGTAAGCAGTAGTGAATTTTAGTGGAAATTTCTTAGAATTTCATATGAATTAATTTCAAAGGAATGCACCCTAACATTTGTAAAAACCTAGGAAAAGTTTACTTTTGGTCAGAGCGTCCAAACACATCTAAATACTTTAATTTCAAAATCCATTTCTCTCGTTCGACATTGCGTATCTTTGCCTTTACACCAAAGGAATTAAAATAGCATTCATTCTTAAATTTGAGTTTTCCGAAATTGCATTTCTCAGCATTTTCGGTTCTTCAAAGTATCCACTCTTGATGCTGTAGACGTTTGTCTTTATAAGAAATTAAATAATTTGGAATTAAAATAGTTTCCATTTTAAAAAATTCGGAAATTGTTTTGCTCAATTTTTACTGTTTGTTTCGCACAATGAATGCTTCAGGCATTTCTTCTGACACTTTTCTTACATATTGCAGATGTAAAAAAATTGAAAATATATATTCAATTTTTAGGTTACTAAGAGTTTTGAAGTTAGGTATTGATTTTAAAGGTGAGTGAAGCCGATGAAAGAAGAGGTAACTTCCCAGTATTTCATTACCACTACATCGCGAAGAAAAGTGAACTGGCAGAAGTTGAACTACATTACTTTACTGAGAACCAAGTAAAGCGATAGTTAAAAATTGGACATGTTTGTAGTGTTTAACACCCACTTTTACTACATACAGTACCGCAGGTGGTGTCACTAATGATAAATGGAATTAAGATGGAGCACCAGTGGAATGAGATGGCGGGGGAAACCGCAGAACCCGGAGGATACTCGTCCCAGCACCGCTTTGTCCATCATAAATCCCACATGCGGTTGCCTGGGAACGAACCCTAAGAAGAGTATAGAGAGATGCTAGATAAGAGAGCCTTAACACTAAATGTAGAAAGAGAAGTTTGTTACGTTGTAAAACGTTGGTTAGTCTAAATAAAATACATTAGGATTGTCCTACTTGTAAAACAAGTTATTCGTATTTATAAAAATAAAAAAAAATGTGGCTGCCTTTCTTATTAGTAGTTAATGCCACGAACATTTCAATAACTGTTGAATTAGAGTGTTATTTAATGGTTAGATCAACTAGATGTTGAAACCGTGCAGGATACGCGACTTTCCAAAATGGATTGAACGACAAATTCTCCTTCAGATATTTTCAACCAAAACTTTTGAGTAGGCTTGTTCTTTGCTCCTTGCTTGAATATCTTTTAAAACGATTTTTTTGGTATTTTTTGTCAGAAGGAAAACTATGGTGTATTTTGCAGTTGACACTACTTTCCACGCCTAAAACAGTAATTTTATAACACGTTCCAGCACCAATTAAATTCACAAGTTGCTACTACACCTCGCTCTTATCAGAGTTTTCTTTGTTTTGCCGAGGCAAGAAGGGCAACGAAGTGGGTCTTTGGGTTTTTTTATTGGCCACACATATCCTGAGGCCTGACTTCAAGTTCTAGGGGTCCTTCTTGTTCTAACAGAAGAACCTGAGAAGTACATAACAGGCAGGTGTGAATAATTGGACAGGTATTAAGAGAAAAACGTTGAAATAAAACAAAATGCTCGAAAAACTGAAGTCTCAGTGAAAGTTGAACTACATCAAAACAGTGACAATGAGACCCCAGTGAGGCGAAGTTAAAAAAAAACTGACAATGTTGCAGTATTCTAGATGAAATGACTGGAGCTAAACAGGAGGAACTATTGATTTACTGGTGCCTTGAAACCAATAATATTAATTGCAAGGCTAGCAGTGCTTTAGTTTAGCGTAAGGTCGATCCCCTGAATTTTTGGGAACCGCCATTAAATTGATTCATCGCACGTGGAATGCGTTGAAGTTATAGTCTGCTCATTACCTAATTCACTTAGAGTATATATTGACTCACTAAACGTGGCTACTAATAATGTTTTCCCCGTAAACGTGTTCCAATGTCTTCATATAAGCTTGGCGTTAACCGAGTTGTTATCGTTCAACAAAGCTTGTTTTTGTACATTATGTGCATAGTGTTTCCCAGAAATAACACAAATTTACTTAATAATTCCTTTGCACTCTTAACAGTGTGTTTAACCGGAAATATGGACGTAAAAGGCATTTGCAATATTATAATTATCTCTAAGGTAAGACACCTCCTAGATGACTCAATGACAACTTGCGGAGGCCGACTTAGCACCTTGACTGAAAGGCGATGTTTTGTGCCTATGAGCCTGACAGGTACCTTCCGGGAGGATGGATGAGGTGAATGGATCCTATGGGCGTCTGAAACTTTGCCACAACAAAGCAGGTGACAGGGTCCCTAGAGTTTTCCAGTTAGAAGCAACCCGGTGGAGGCTGGCTTAGTTCCCCTCCCCCTCGGGCTTGTACCATCCCCTGGGGTATGGGGTGAAAACCATTGGCTCACTTTCCAATCCGGGGGACAGAGTTCCACAGCACATTTGTTCCCCTGCCGTGCTAATGTCGCAACGCTCGCCGACACTTCCAACCCTTAAAGAAACCTAACGGGATAAAGGATGAAATGAATTGAATTATCGAAATAAAGGGACAGGAAATCTTTCCCAGTGTTCGCCTGATGACCCAGGGAAACCTCCGAAGAAACTCATGGGTCAAGAAGATCGGCCACATGGATCGAAACCGAGACCTCCCGAATGCCGGCCACACGTTACTGCCTGAGCCATCCCACTAGGTTGATCTGCAGATATTTCAGAATGGATCAAATTATTGCCTCTTCACGGTAGAATGCGTAAGATTCGTGACTCATTATTGGACTTATGGCTGACAAGAACTGATCAAACGAAGTTTTATATGCTTTTATAGGAACATCATCTCTACCAGAGGCATAACATAACTTCAATTTTGTCTTATTCTCTTATTTTATTTTATTCTCTTCTTTTATCTTATTTATCTTAGCTAGCTTTATCTTATAACAACACAAAAATTGTCTGAGACAAACCCAGATGGTTCTGCGGTAACTTGTGGAGCGGACATTCGCAAGATCTCGGATTTAATTCCTGTTTGATCACATTTTTAGTAGTTTCTGTTGGTAGGGTGGCTTCCCCTCTACCGCAAATTTGCTGTTCATTTCCAGCCTCCATTATTTCATCCCATATCCTTCGGAGTCTTAGGATCAGGTGATGGCGGTTGGTATGTTGCGGCAGGACGGTGACTTTGCGCTTTGCAAAGAATTTCCCCTAATGTTTAGCAGTACTGTAGAGCTTCTTCTTTCTGGGAGCTACCTCGAATGTGTAATAAACGTGGCTTCTTGCACAGTAATATGTCTAAATCTTAAATATTATAATTGGGCTGCATATTCTGTTCATTAGTTTAGGTTTATAGCAGTACAGGATATGGGGTTTCCACGGAACGGGACATCATTTGCACTGCCCCTAGTGTACTCTATTGTGGTTACACCCTACAGGAGGAACCACAGGAAGGCACAAGGCACAGTCAGAGAGGTCAGAGACGTACGGAGCTCCCTAACGTTTCTTGGCTCGCTCCACTATAGCGGCAGCTTAGAGAGAGCTATGAACGACCAGGCGGTCCTCTAGTGTCTATAGAAAATACTTTCCCTTGATCCAGGGAAATTTGTACCGGCTAACGATAAGACATAATTTCACAGTCAGGGATAAACAATACGTCGTCGAGTTTCAACTCACCCTCCTTTACTCAAGACGCGTTCAAGCGAAAACAAGCAGTGGTGGACACCGCATCGATAGACGCAGATTTTTCGAAACCATGATATGGCAAAGGAATCTTCCTATTCCAAAAGGAGTGGGAAGAACAATATTTTCGTTACTCTATAGGTGTAAGTGTGAAATGTTTTGTGTTTGAAAGTTTTGATCGGTGTTCAGAGGACCGACATTAAACGATATTATGAACGTTGTCACAAACACTATAGCCAAGTAGTGAAATCTTAAGCTATTTTAAAATAATATTATAAAACCAAGTTTTGTCCGTAAGTCTAACAAGATTCGTGGTCTAGTGGAGAAATGGATTACAGGTACCTACACGAAGTTTATACAGTTTAAAGGTCGTTGTGTAAAATCAAAGTTACAAATTGAGGTTGCGAATTTAGAAACACAATTTTGAAATCACAATTACAAAACAGCGCTGGTTTACTTTTATGTGCAGAACTTGATGTAACACTTCTGTCTCTCCATTCATTTTCTGTGCATTTTAGTCCATGTGTGAGCATGTATGTGTGTGAGAAGTTTGGTTCTAAACTGAAGATTATAAAATGTGAAAGCAGATCGCAATTGACAGATGAAAACCTGTGTTCCGTTGTATGTCAGTACTTATGAATTAATGTTAGATGTATGCGAAACCGTAACGCTCTCGATGAAATTAAGAATACATAAATCTGATATGTTGCACTCGTATTACTTTCTCTTGTGCTAACCATTCTTACAAACTCTTATTCCTATATTTTCTTCGTGTCAATTGAGGTAAACATTTGCAGAAATTATCTTATTATCTCCTTGTAGGTGCAAGGAAGATATGGGAATACAGTAGACTTTGAGCGATAGTCAAATCTTTCAAAGCTTTCAAATTTCGTTTTCTTTACACGGTTAGCATATAAAATGAATAACGATGTTCCATTTGACAGAAGTATAAGTATTCCAAATCTCACACAAATAACAAAGAATATCTCCAAAATGGTTCACTCTATAAAAAAAATCAATCATAATTGTATGTTTTAACAAAATCCACATTTTTTCACAGTAAACTTTTGTCTATCCCTTACGTTTTACGAGTTATTTAAGTCATCAAGAGTAAACAAGACTACATATGTAGGCTATAGCTACAAAATAAATACATTTCATTTGTCATAAAATATCACAAACTCATGGCATTTTAATCAAAATCGTTAGAGCCATTTTCAAGAAAATAAAACATTTCGAAAAATTGGACAATGTAAAGGGCAGTTTAGAGTGGGGAAATTTTCTTAAAATCTTCCTGTCGCAATCTTGAAAGACATTAAACTTAAATACCAACTTTGGTTTTTATCCGACTTTTCGTTTTTGAGGTATGCTGTGCACAGACAGACACCAGACACACACACCCGCGCGCGCGCGCACACACACACACAGAGTCCTTTTTCTAAAATGATTTTTTTATTCAGGGGACCTCCAAACGTATATTTGCGGTGAAATCTCGACATCGAACTTTGGGTGGAATACTATACTTCCTAAAATGAATGTTAAAGCTCTCTTAGTCTGTGTATATGTATTAAACATGCATCAAATCAAACGTGTGTTAGGGAAGTTTCTTCACACCGCCACTGCGACTTTCAACCCCCCTTGTTCGAACCGTGCACCATGTGTATGACGGGCTGCGTTCTCTTATGTCCCAATTCGTGCAGTTGTGATGACCGATTTTCAACTCCTGCCTTGGAGCAAACATCCGCACCATCTGTCCGGCACCGCCATACACGACGAACCTAGAAGAACACCTAAAACATGAGAAAGAAGTGGAATGTAAGGGAAATGAGAGAAAGAATTCGTGGTAGAAGAGAAACCACCGCGCATTGGCCTGACGATTAGGGGGGGCGGGAAGAAGAAGAAGAAGAAGAAGAAGAAGAAGAAGAAGAAGAAGAAGAAGAAGAAGAAGAAGAAGAAGAAGAAGAAGAAGAAGAAGAAGAAGAAGAAGAAAAGAAAAGCACTGGCCAGTCGACGGAAATCGAAAGCGGAACCTCACGATTGCGAGCCTCAACCTCACCTTTTGTGTAAGTATACCACAATATATTGTATATTAAATGATGTAGTGTTACGGTATAGGATCCTTGGAAGTCCAATTTCTGACCTGTAGCTTAAAAGCTCTTGTAGGTTATTCTTGCGGCGCTTAGATACATATGTAAAACCAGCACTGTCTTTCGAATCAATGTTCATTCTTCTAACACACATCTATAATAAGCATAACTTGCTAATGTTTACAGTTCCTCTGCAGGAAAGAACAAAATTAAAAAGCTAGTAAAAAGCGAGATGACGAGGCGAGGGGCTGAACTTGTAGCAACAGAGGAAATTTTTGTGCTGTATTCACTGAAGCCCAACACTTAAATCTTTCACTACAGTGGAGAAGTACTCTGGAAGAAAGAAGTGGTCCACTTAAGTAAAAAGTGCAATTTCCGGCAGTGTGATGGTATCTACGATATTGTACACCTTTTATTTTATTCTGAATTTTTAGTTTCGGGAAACAAACTCCTAGGTAAATTAGGTAGTAACTACAATATCAATCTCCGATGGAAACAGAAAGGGTTTCATTCGGCAGTATTTTTCCCAGCATTTTCGGGTTAATTCCGGCACTAGTCCAGAAGTACAGGTTTTCAGTATTTAAAGAAAGAAGGATAAACAAATTTTTGTTTCTTTTGTTTTTGCTTGTTTTGTTTTTAGAAAACATACGCTGATAAGCCATCTCCATTCAGGAGTTATAATAGATGTTGATGCGTAGACTAATTGATTTGCGATCTTTCTTTGTGTATTCAAGGGTGTTTTTTCCAATTATTGGTAGGTCCTGCCTAGTCTATTCCTCCTGTAACAAAATTTACGAATAATACTTTTTATGCCATATACCAACCTCTAGCTAATCTAACCTCTATAATTCGGCTTTGTTCACGACTTATATTATCGTGTGAACCTTTAAAGTGACTTTGTCGATAAATAACCATAGCTGCACCTTTTAACGGAGAAAACCAAAACGTAATGTATTTTTCCCCGTTTCCCCACTTTAATCAATCCAGCGCAGAAGTATTCTCTTACGTTTTGGATACATTTAGGCCCAGGTGTTAGATTAGTTCTGTGAAGCTATATATCACTTTTACAATAAAATTGAAAGCTTCTTAAAGTGTTGTTATAATATTTTTCGCACCTTCAGATACGCCCTTGTGCAGCAAGAAAGCTCCGCTAATCTCTGTAGTAGCTTTGAAACAAATTGCAGCAGCCTGTTTGTATGCGTAAGACGTGCTTCACACAGTTGCGCTTTTTTGGTCAAAACTGTATTTAGGAATTAATAATATACTTCGTCGGCAATATGCAGATGAACGTACATTGATGGACATGAAATTCGTGGTAGAAGAGAACTACCCGAATTCGCCCACTGACCCAAAAGAACCAGGAAAAACCCCATGATCAGAGCGACTAGTTTGATGGTAACCTTAGAATGCGGTAAATTAATGCGGCAAATTAAAGTGACAGACTGAACACCTAGCACTTCGATCTTTTCTACATACACCCCTGGGAGGAACGGATGAGATACCGCAAGAGACGTATGTGCTGCAGGGTGGCCAACTCAGACGACAGAGACGCGCAGTCGCCAACAATCCCAAGGTTTCCAGCATTCCAGCATTCAAGAACTGGTCGTACCGGTTCTCCTGTAAGGTATGCTTATCTGCACAGCACCTAGCCGCTTAGCGCGACTTTATCTGTGCAGTATAGATTGACCATCCAGCAGGAAGATATAAGGGGTGACCATCCCGCTGCATTTTTTGTACAGCAAGATTTGGTCTACGTCTTACGGTTTACCAGTTATGCAAAAGTCCTCAAGAATATACGGGACTACATCGGTTATAGCTAGAAAAATCAAAGCATACACTACATTTGCCTTTAAAATGTCTCAAACATGTGGAATTTTAATCAAAATCGTTAGAGCCATTTTTGAGAAAATCAAAATTTTTGAAAGTTGTCTACGTAAAAGGTGGTTTAGGGTGGAGGTGTTCTTCAAAGTCTTCGTGTCATATCCTTGAAAGATGTTAAATTTAAATATCAACTTTGGTTTCTAGTTGATTGTTCACAGATAGACAGACACAGCCATACAGACCTTGTTCTAAAACTCTTTTTCTTTGTATTCAGGGGACCTCAAAACCTATTTTCAATGAAATCTTGACATCGAATTTTGGGTCGAATACAATACCTTCCTTAATATGCGCACTAGAGAAAGAAAAAATATTTCTAATCTACCTGAAGGATTTCTTAACTAAGATCCTAAAATTATGCAGTGGCATCGTTTTGTGGTTCTGTGAAGTTTGTCTCGTTAACAATGTTAGCCAGTTTAAGTATGTCAAACGTGGCCTTCTCTAAAGATTGAAACTACATATTAATATCTGAATTTTTGACCTTTCTTAAACGAAGATGGGACTCATATTCTGGCGCTTCAAATAAGCAAACTGGAGGGATAAATGTTTCAGGAGGAAAACCTGCTGTATACAGTGCAGAAGTGTGTTAGTTTTATAGTAGGCCGTTTCCCTATTTCTTGTCTTGCAGCCATTGCCTCTGCAGATGTAAGGGAAATGGAAGTATTTAATTTTTCAGGTTGTTTTGAAAACAGAGAGGAAGAAGCTGATTACTTTAGAAGCATTTGGCCCTTTACAAGTGGTAATATTTTATGAAAGATAGTGCGTGTGGGAGAAGCTTTTGCATAAGAAGTAAATGGATTTTAGCTTAACAGGCAGACTTGACTCACGGGCTGAGAGCCTTACACTGATGCATGTCAGTGTGCCCCTTAAAAGGTGGTGTTTTTACGTGGCTTCTCGAAATATCCTCCATAATTAACTGTTTTCCCTGAAGGGATGTCCACACCTCTCTAAACAGATGTTTAACAAGTTGTGTATAAAGGAAGACACGAGGGTGGGAATCCCCTGGGAACAGATCTCTGTGACTAACAGGACAACGCTCACAATTTGGGGAACTGATGTGTTGTACTTTATCTTCTAATGCAGTGTTGTCATTTAGTAACAAAAATGTTTAGTCAAAGTTTTAGAAAAGTCTGTATTTTTTGTTATGTTTATATTATATTGATATTTAACAATGAAACAAAAGTGAAGCGTAACCCCGTGGCACAACAGCCCTTCGGGGCCAAGGCCTACCCGATCGCAGCATCCGCCACCTCTGCTCACCACAGGCATCATGAGTGGGGTGCAGTACTGGAGGTGGAACGTGGTCAGCGCCCTACCTCCCAGCCGGCTATACGGTCTTCTCCACCAGTAAAATAAAAGTATTGGCAGCTATTTATATCTAAATATCTCAATATATTTTAGTATTTTTGTAGCTTAGTTTCTTCCTTTTGGTTTTTCAAATACCAAAATTCATGCAGTTTTAGCGTAATATAACCCCGCCATCATCCACATGTACCATCTCGCTGATTATTTTACGTGGATCCTCCCCATCCTTTACTATAGCAACATTTGATTGCTGTCGCTGGGATTATACTCATTACGTCCATTTCGCCTGGGCTTTAACTATCATACCTATTCGAATTACTTACTTTAAGGTGCCTGTGCCTGTGACAGGGATACCTAAACCGGTTCAGGAATTACAAGAGTGGCACATGTAGCAAAATTATTCATGCAATGAAGCAGCAATGTCCAACGTTTGCGAAATAGGGAAGGTTGGGCTTACCTCCTTCCACTACACGCGGACTTTGCCATTCTTTAACATAATGATGTGTATTGTGTTGCAGTGGCCGGTTGATGACATGTACGTTGATTTACCAAAGCGCTTTTAAATCTTATGTGCTAAAAATCTGTTTATTAGCGACTCCTTCGGTGCTGCTTGCGCTTAAGAAGTGTATTAATATTTGGTAACAAAGTTGAAGTGCAAAGCCTTAGAAGATCTACCAAGTGATCGTCGTGTAACATATTGTGATACAGACTTTTAATATAGTTCAATTTGGAGAAACTCTGTTCACAAACATATGTAGAAGTATACTCATGCTTATAGGAACTATTTTTCCAAATTCGTATTTCTCTATCTGCTTCATTTTAATCGACATTGGATTTTTAGAAATTATGTTATTGCTAATATTCTTGCAGTTCAAGGGGAATACGGGAATACAGCAGGCTTTAAGCGATAGTGAAACGTTTTATGAGCTGGTTGCTGTGCGATGGCATTGAAATACCGTTCATTTTGCAAGGCCAGGAAATGAAAAAATGAATAACATATCCCTATTTGAAAAATCTGATGTGTTGCACTCACAGGACTTTCTCTACTCTTGTACTAACCATTCTTACAAACTCTTATTCCTATATCTTCTTCGTGTTAGTCAAGATACACATTTGTACAAATCATCTTATTATTTCCTTGTAGGTACAAGGGGAATATTAGAATACAGTAGGCTTTGAGCAATAGTCAAATCTTTTAAAGCTTTGAGATACCGTTCTCTTTACACACTTAACACACTTAACATTCCGTTTCACGAAAGCTTCAAGTTTTCCAAAATTGACACAAATAACAAGGAATATCTACAAAATGGTACACTCTACAAAAAAATTCATTCGGACATAAATTGTATGCTTTAGCGAGATCTACATTTTTTGTACAGTAAGATTTTGTCTACCTCCTAGGGCTTATGAGTTATTCAAAAGTCATACAGAGTAAACAGGAATACGTAGGCTATAGCCACAAAATGCAAAATATATATTTCATTTGTCATGCAAATATCTTAAACATATGGCATTTTAATCAAAATCGTTATAGCCATTTTCAAGAAAATAAAAAATTTCAAATTATTTTCCATGTGAAGGGTAGTTTAAGGTGGGGTTATTTTCTTCAAAATCTTTGTGTCGCATCCTTGAAAGACATTAAACTTAAATTCCAACTTTAGTTTTTAACCGAATTTTCGTTTTTGAGTTATGCTGTCCACCGGCTGATAGACACAGAGACTGACAGGCAGACACACACACGGATCTTTTCCTAAAAATGTTTTTTTTTTTTTTTTTTTTTTCATTCAGGTGGTCTCAAAACATATATTTCCTGTGGAGTCTCGACATATAATTTTTGGGTGGGATAGAAAACTTCCTCTACTTACCAGCAGAGAAAGTAAAAAAGTGTAAGAATTGGCAAATTCACACAAATAATAAAGCATTTGTCGGAAATGCTTTACTCAAAAGAAAAAGAAGTATTTGACATAATTTTGTGTTATAACGAGATCCATATTTTTATTCAGTAAGCTTTTGTGTTTTTTACTGTTTACCATATATGCAAAAATCATCCAGAATGAAAAGATCCTCTGAGGAAATACACAGAAAATTCAAGGTATGACTTACAAACTGCCATGGAATCGCCTCTTTGTGCCCGTCACTGATTGCTTGCGGTTTTACACGTCACAGGGATTAGCTGCACCCTCCGACTGAATGTAGGAGTTGGGGGAGGCAGCAGCTAATTACGCAAGCGTCTTCAAAGAGACAAGGTTGGACATCGCTGCAATAAAGGGTTAACCAGCTGTATCTGCCACCAAAGTCAAAGATCTCAAGCAGTGTTTAAGATACTAAATGTTTCCTTTGAGGCATGACAAGACAATAGGATTTTAAAGACGACCTTTAACCTGTTGGTGGTTGCACCAAAGGATTTTTGGTCCGACCCCGATTCACGTTTAAGATAAGAGGTATTGAATAGCATTTCAGCATTTTCTAATCAAGTTATTAAAGAAATAGAATACCTGACCAGCGTCAGAGAGCAGTTAATAAGCGAAAACAGTTGTTTTATTTTATTTGAAATTACTAACTTGGAACTATCTTTTAGTGTTCCTTGAAATGATGAGCCTAATGTCCGTAGCAGTTAGCAGCACTGGAGGTACAAGTCACGCGAAATTGGACAATAATGCATTTTTCGGCTCACAAAAGTGTGCATACCTGAACAATTAGATAGGGAGTTTTTTGGTCCACTTGTCAGCTGAATTTTGTCACACAGTATAAGAATACTTTGAGTGGTGTCTTTTCTTTTGAGGAGCATAATGCAATAGGAATGCACAGTTATATATTTTATTAAATTATTTACTTACTTTCTGTTCCAGGTCTCAGGAGTGATTGATTCAGTTCCAGAAGAACAAAACTCATCTCTTAGGTAGGTGAGTAATCATTTATATAAATCCATCTAGTACAAACCAGGTGGAAGGGAAGTCATTGCACTAATTTAAACGAGTCATAGATCTCGCTATTTGGAACACAACTTGTATCTTACGTTTTTGTCTCTGACCATTTCCTACGGAGATATTTTAGTTTACTCGAAAACAAGCTGACAACACTGCAGGTTGTGTGGGTGTCACTTTCCCTAGCTCAGTACATAAACAAACACAGTAACGGTGATTCTTGAGAACACAAACAAATACCCTGCCTTATCCTTCTGTGTCTACTGCGCGAGTGTAGGCCAATCACAAGTGTTAGGTCCCAAAACATTAAAGCGGAAGCGAAAGTGCCAGACCTGTTTACGTCCACAAACCAGCTCAATACCCTGACCAATCTCAATTCCCTGACCAACCTCAAGGCAACGTTGTCGACTTACTGCACGTGTGAAAAAGCTGCTTGGAGTATTCCTTCACATCTTTTAAGTGATTAATTATTTCGAAACCCTATGTGATGTCGCATAATTACTACCGAAGCTATGTCAGAAATAAGTTACTCTATGCATCTTGAAAGTAACAAACTGTTATCTTCATACATTCTTGTGGAATTACGCATCCAAGTTGGATCAAAAGCCATATATTTTTATGAAATCCACTGGTCAAAGAACAAAATACCATTAGACTGTTTTAATTGTAATGCTTCTATGAAGCACATATAAGGCATATAATGACTTCCCTTCCATCCTGTATATACGAGAAAAAAATATGTACGTTTTATTTTACACAGCAATATTAAACGAGAATTAAAAGCTTAGATGATTACAACTACAAACAATTGAGGTGATACCAAACTGACAAAAGTGAATTTCTAAAGTATTATAATAAGAAATGTAATTTTTGCTCAGAGATTAATAGCAATCAAAGAGGTGTTTTTGGAAAAGTATTGATTTTGATATTTAATTGCATTTTTAAGACGTTCATTAATTTTTGTTAATTTTATTAGTTATGACCAAAGCGTATCTTCTCCGAAGAACTGTACTAGAGATGTCATTTTTTACAGTTGCATCAATGACTATGCTAGTTATTTCTTGAACTTATACTACGACATATAAACATTCCAAACATACATTTTATTACACGCATCCTGAAGTTTACTGTGGACCATTTTCTGGTCTCTAGCTACAATTTTGTACGTGAAGATATATTTTAAATACTGGAAAATAATTCATTTACTGGAACAGAGAGTAATTTGAACGACACATCACTTCAAAAATGCCGTCCAAGCATGTGCTACAATCACTTTAGGCGAGTGAAACTTTGTTGATATGTACTTTGAAGTATGGTGTGTTTTGCACCTCTTTTGGGGAGTGGCAAATGGCTTAGTCCCCCTTCAAGTGAAAAATGTTTTGAATTGCACCTTTCTTCTGTAGTAGATCATTAACGGCCCTTAATTTCAGAGTTATTTGACATCTTTTCCAATTCTTCCAATACTACTAATGGGAAAGAAAGATGTAGCGGAATGGAATATTATTGTATTCAACGACTGACAATACTATTGGAATTCGATAGTGGTGTCGTTCTTCCACTATACAGGATTTAGAATGAGCATGCTGGAGTTTAATGATTTTGATCCACCCGAATCTTATTTACTTTACTCTTAGCAACGTGAAAAAGGCCAATAAACCTCTTTTTAATTTATGATTACTATTAGAAAGCTACGGTCAATCTAAGTAGGTAGGTAGTATTTTAATAAAAGGTTGCAACCTTCAGTCAGAGGGTAAGATATACAAAACGAAATAGAATTTTGGATTATAAAACAAGCGCATTAAAACACCATAAAACATATTTTAATATTCCGGGTAGGAACTTTCTAACAGATTATGTAGGAATGTTGCTGAAAACACGTATTACATCTTATGTGTTGTTATGGGGTCTTAAAATTGACCTATTTTATAACCCACACTAGTTAGTTATACGTGTTTAATCAAAACATTTGGTGTGTATACTTTAAAACTGTCTTGTAACATGATCATTTCACTACTAATAGTGATTATACTTTGATGCTCAAAATGCCATACTGTAGCGCATATACGCCACTGTAATGCACCTCATTATATCCACCTCTGCATAATGACACTGATATCTACCAATCAAAGGTGCACCCGTTCATTGTGACACTTCTAATCGACAATCGACGGTGCACCCATTCATCAGGATATTGCTAGCCGTCATTCAAAAGATCCGTATATATCAATTATGGCTTTCGCAGAATTTGATGGCAGGTGGCTCTATACTAAATTCAATCATAGGATTGTTATATCTTGCTGTGTTGTATAGTTAAACACGCAATAAAGCCTGTGATATATCATTTGAATCCACGAAATGTGTTAGCGCAATACGAAAGAGAATAGTAACAACTATCAGCCGCCATTAAAGTTTGCGACTACCATAACACTTCGGCGTCTGCGCTTGTTCCCACGTATATACGGAATAATGCTATTCTGTTCATTCAATAATTAGTGTTAATATTGTAAATAACATTGTAATAAATTCAATTTTTCTTTCGTTTTTGAAAGTCTACTGATTTAAGGGTTATAACATACCGATATATTCTCTGTATCATTGCGGCAAGACTAACATAACAATAAAAGTTGAAGGCGCTACTATCGATTCTCGTATGTACAGTCGCATAACAAATAGTTAAAATGTCGGACACTAGTGATAACAGCATGTAGTGTAGAATATTAAAACATTTTATAACTGTTTTAAACTTAGACACATGATCGAACATTAATAGTTGTATGAAACTCGAATATAATAGTAGCTGTGGTGCTTGTATGAATATTATGAAACTCGCTCCCTTTTTGTCATAAAATATACTGGCATCTTAATTGCTGCCATTATGCTCTTGTTGCATAATGTACTATTAATGTGCATAAAATTGTATTGTATTCAATAAGTAAATGTTTTCATCTTATGGGATATGTTCAATATGAATAACTGGTGAAAAAGTTTCCGATAAAAGCTACTCGGGCATGTCTATCGATAATGTCCGTCCATTTGAATTTTTTTTCATTTAGCGTATTTCAACTATCTTCTTAATGTTTAGCATTCTTATTGTTTTACTGTGAGAGATATTTTATACTTCACAATATTTGCTCAAACTTCCCAGAAGCAGTACTTTGACGTATACATAGGATATCCACATATCAATATCTAAGGTCCTTCAGTGCAGAGTTTCTCTCATAATATAGAGAAGCGTCGAGAACGCAGGAAGGGAAGGGGGACTTAAAAAGCACTCTTGCAACTCTCTCCCAACCGAAGCAAAACCGCTAACACACCTGTTGTTGCCCTTACCTCCATATCGGAGCCAATTTCACTTACCCAAACACGCCCTGCAGAATGCATTATCCGCCCGAAAGATATTTAATTCATGTGGGAATTAAGTTCAAACCAGCAGAACCGCAGACCGTTTCCCCTTGGCTATTTTATTGCCGTAAATTAGCGTGGAATGGAAATCAGTTTGATAAAAAACAGAGGCATGATCGTATCTGATTTTTACTAGCGGGCTGTAATAAGAGATAATAATGGAGATCAGGACTCAGGAAAAGCGATGCGAGTTGAGCATTTGTTCATAAATCTTTTTGTTGGGACCGCCTTTAAGGTTTCAGAAACAGTCAGCATCATAGGTATTAAACCAGTGTGGTGGAAGTATCTGCACGACAAGCAATCTCATGTTCACCTTTAATACACAGGTTGCTAACAAAGAGCTAAAGGCGAATATCACTTAAATGAATGAAAAAAAAAAAAAAAAACCGTTTTACCAAACAGGCTAAAATATCACTTCGGTGTTCCCTTAAGGGTCAATATAGGTATCTCGTGCCCTTTCTTTCAACTGATCAGCTTTCTAATTCTCATAGATGCTATGGCACCTACCACATTTGCAAGATGACAGGGCAGTCAGGCGTTCCTCAACTATTTTCATTTTAGCTTGGCTGTATGTGAGGACAATCATGATGACCTTTCTCACGTTGTCTCAAGTTCTTAAGACCGTGGCTTAGGAGAGTAAACACTTCTGTCAGGAAAGGTGTGCAGTATTTCTCAAGGTACACACTAATATTTGACACTGGAGATTGGCCATGTGTGTCTGCACCCGATTGTATCACACCGGATCCATCTGTGAACTGTATAAGTTGGTTACATTCATTGCTTCCACCCAGTCATGTTGAGACCCAAGTATTATCTTAAATGGACGGAAAGAACTGTATTGAGTGTTCATTGCCATAACATAGTGGTGCCATTGAGGGGAAATACGGCGATTACTTTTCCCAATTCCTAATTACCCTTCGCTGGTGACGTAAGAGATATGAGGGCAAGCGAGACTGTTGAGAGGATTGCGATTGGAATTTGTACAGGACATGTTGACGCCCAATGCTAACTTTCTGCACTCAAAACGGTGCAGACGTACAGCATTAGCCAATGTTAATTACTCTTACCCTGCAATCATGCCACTAAGCCAAAGCGATAAAGGGGGAAAAGAGGAGAATGTCTCGCAGGGTCAATTTCTGGAACCTATGTTATAAAAAACAAAAGAAACTGACATTTTCTCAATAAAATCATAAAATTACAAGTTTGGATCTCATAACACATATTTCTCAGAGGTTAATCAAGCTTAGAGAGGACGTAATGTAATTTGTGCTGCAGGTCAAAGCATATAGCTTATTTGTAATTTTTAAAATTAATGGTTATTGCTTTATTCTATTATTCTATAATTGAAACCATATTTTCTATGTTCGTGCAATTCACTTTCAGTAGCAATGAAAGCGAAGACAAATGGACGCTGCAATAAACATTAGGGGTAAAAATTAAGATAATCTGTGGGCCAAATTGAGGATGGAGATAACTTGTTGCAAATTGCAGACCAGAATATAATCTCGAGGTTTAATACTCGCAGGCCACGGGAATTAATAGCCCTGTCTCCTGGAAAAGAAAATTAAAGTTCTCGAGTGAAGCGGCTAATATGTCTCTCTTAACTTTGATGCAAGTTAAGCAATTTGTCACAAACGAGCTTAAAGCCTGTAACGAAATTTGTAGAAGTTGAGAACTTTCATTAGTTTACTTCTTGCTGCTTTAATTGGTGCATATAGCAAATGCTTCATGTTGTCCAAGGACGCACAGAATGTAAATATATACAACTTTACTGAAAATAAAATGCGTAGAATCAGAGAAAGATTACTTCTGCTTTAGAATTAGACCATGTATTCAATGAAACTTCTGCATGTGAAGACCTTGTGATAATTTAGTTACATTTTGCTTGTTGTTAACAGTGCATGCTAAATAATTGTGTAAAGAGAGAGAATTGCCAACATTACAAATAAGTGAACCAATATCTTATATTAGCAACTCACAACATTATTTTTCTATGTGGTTGCAGACTACATATGTGTCTCTTTCAGTGAGATTAACTTGGTGGCCTGAGGATGCGGAACCTTCATGTTCACGAGCTTCACCTGTGTTCCGTTGTGTATATTAAGGATTTATGCATTATGTGCATTATGTTATTACACAATTAAAAACAAAAGAGAAGACAACATATTTAAACCTACTATAATTATCTAACCATTGCAGCAAAAATAGTAATTCAAGATAGAATATTAGATCAAATAAGCTGTTTTAATTATTATTTAGGCTGCAATTTCTCATACTTACAAAATGATAACATAATAAACAAAATTAATAAGCTCAACCAAATACGTGGTACCATGAAGCGAAAACTAAAAGCTACAAGGAAAGAGAAAAATAACATTTTACAAAGTGGTGGCTGTTACAGTGTTGACATGTGAATCTGAATCCTGGACAGTGAATAAACAAATGGAAAAAGATAGAAGTAGAGATGCGTTTTTTAAGGATATAGCAAGGTATACACTAAAAGATGACAGAAGAAGTGATGACATACGTAAATAATTAAGAGTCTTCAACTTGCTAGCAAGAACTAAAGAAAACCAAAACAACAAGCATGTGGATAGAATGAATGAAAACGGCTAGGTATAAGTAGTTGGTTTTCAGATAAACACCAAAAGGAAGAAATATTGACAGAACAGTATAAGAGATGATATCAGAACAAGCCAAAAGGCTTAAACAGTGAAAGGTGATGATTTTGTTTTGTAGTGTTAAACGCCCGCTTTTACTGTATACGGCACCGCAGGCGGTGACACTGATGCTATATACATGGAATGAAGATGGAGCACCGGTGAAATGAAATGGTGGGAGAAACCGGAGAATCCGGAGGAAACCCGCCCCAGCGCCGCTTCGTACACCGCGAATCCCACATACGGTTGCCTGGGATCGAACCCGGGCCGCTTTGGTGAGAAGCGAATGGTCTTACCACTCGGTTACGGCACGGCCGTACGTTAAGGCGGGAATTCACCACCAAATCCTTTAGATAATGTGCAACAATTCTTAACAGAATGGACAATTCATTAGTCACTCGAGTTGAAAAAGCTAACTGTACAAGTTCTTGTAGATCGTTTTGCAAACTGTGAAATAATTTGCTGAAAAACATGAAATTTTATCGAGTTTTCTTTAAACATGCACAAGGTGAAGACTTTTAATTAATATTATAATTTACTGCAAAACAGGCAATCTTAGTTGTACCCACATTAAATCTTTTGACGAATTATAAGACAATTATAACTTTGTGCTTCTATGCGTAACACCTTGTTTTGTGCTATTTTAATGTGTTTATAAGAATAAAATACTTCTGTTGATAACATTAAGCTTATCCCAACCAACACTATTTTGTACTTTTAAAGATGTCTGTTTCTGGCTAAAATGTTGAAATGTTAATGGAAGGAACTCGTGGTTCTCTCAATTAAACACTCCTAATTTTTTCAAAAGGCTTAAGAACCTTCATAATCCTCTTGTAATGAAAAGAGTCCGTTAATATCCTGGCTTAAGAGAAATCGCTTTCTCTCTTGATGGAGGATAACAACAGAATAAAATGTGTAGCTACAGAAAACAGAGTAAACTAATATAAGGGGCTTAGTGAAGTAATAAACAACGATATGAATTATTACGTTACTGTTTGTTACAACAGTAGTTATAATTTAATCAACAACAAACACAGTTTTCATCAATATATTGGCTAAATTAGCATATCTTATGTTAATTTTTGGAGTTTAAGACCCTTACACTTATTCTAATTCCGTTTATTTACGATGCTGCTACTTTCAAATAATCAACATTTTTGGAATACCAATGGAGAAAACTGAACGTCTAGCTTAAAATCATGGATGTGCATTGTTACTCAAAAATTTTACCACTGATGTTCTGTATAATTTTATATGATGAAGCCACGTTTCATGTCAGCGGCAACTGAATGAGCAAAACTGTATCATTTGGAGTAGAGACAATCCTTATAAACGAAAAGAGCACACTCAAACTTCTCCAAAAGTTAGCCTATAGCCTATAGTGCTATAGTGCTATAGTGCTTTGGCTAGTGGAGCTTTGGCTTGGCCAGCACGATCATTGGATTTGACTTCATGTGATTATTTCTATCTATAGGGAACGCATGTGTGCTAAAATTAATGGCTTTAAGGAATGCATAACAACAATTGTTCGCTCTATACCAACAAAAGTATGTGAACGAGCTATGTCCCGCACGGTGCAAATACTTAGCACATTAATTGAGAAGTACTCGCAGCTTAATTTGGACTTGTGTACATATTGGGTTATGTTATTCAAATAAAAGTCAATCCCATATAAGTGCCAACATATATTTGGACAAAGGATCCATCTCGCTTGGTAAAATACATGTAACTTGCGAGGCTCGCATTCATGAGGCCCTGAATTCCTTTTCCGCCGACCACCTCTCAGATTTTTCGTGTTTTTTTTTCCCGGTATGTGAATGCTGCGATTTTATTTACACCATAACCCTTTCATTTCGCTTTATTTTCATCTTTCGTGTGTGTTTCTAGATTTCGTGACGTATGGCGGTGCCGAACAGATGACAGGGATACTTACTCAAAGAAAAGAGTAATCCTCATGGACACTAGAGTGCTGCTTGGTCGACGGGTCGTTCATCACCCTCTCTAGGTGGCTCCAAAAATGGAGTGAATCTTCGAGCTTAGAATGTATGGGACTTGCTTGCGTCTCTGTGACCTTCTATGATTTCTTCAGTTCACCCATTCCTTCTTGGGGGGGGGGGGGGGCGTAGTAGATGGCCCACTCCATTATGTGCGCTAAACCTCTTCTTCTTACACACTTAAGGATTAGGCAGGTTGCCTGTTCCATCTTCCTTTGTTCAGCTCCGACCCAGACCTATGGTTTTTAAGTGTGCTTAAAAACGACAACTGGGACGAAATTTCGGCACACCGGCAACGCTGATGTGATCCTGGCAATAGACAGCGTCGTTAAAAGGTAGTGGTATTCTTTCATTATACATTCTATTAAAATCTGTTCCCAGTTCTCTTTCGCCGGACGGATTTTCACTAAACGTATACATACATTTTATTTAAGAGTGCCTAGAACAGTTAACTTTTTCGAATGCAGGAACCTACAAATTTTGAGAAATAAAAGCGTATATTTTTTACTTTTCTACGCTGAAAACTCCGTTTTATTTTCTTTTGTTTTAAACCGAAATTCAATTATCATTTAATTTTAGTTAATAGTACATCACGGATTGTAAGAAATTATAAACTTTCTAGATTAATTAAAAAGCTGTATCCTTTGTTTTTAAATTATAAAAAGGATATTATTGAACTACTGTGCAGAATATCCGTGCTACTTTATCGAAGAAATTGCTCTCACATGACTTTCTCTACTCTTGTACTAATTTACCTATTCTTACAAACTCCTATTCCTCTATCTTCCTCGTGTTAGTTGAGATGAACATTCGCAGAAATTATCTAATTTCTTATTTTCTTGTGGGTGCAAAGGGGAATATGGGAATCAAATCGTTGAAAGCTTTGAGATTCCGTTCTCTTTGCACGATTAAGATTAAAAAAATAACCATCTTCCATTTGACGAAAGTTTAAATAGGTGTTCCAAAACTCACACAAATAACAAGGAATATCTTCGAAATGGTTCACTCTACAAAATAATTTATTTATATATAAGTTGTGTGCTTTAGCAAGATCTAAATTTTTCTACAGTAAGATTTCCTACGGTTTATCAATTATGCAAATGTCATCTAGATTAAACAGAGCTAGATGGACTATAGGCAGTAAGTTCAAAACATACATTTCATTTTCTATGAAAATATCTTACCACATGGCATTTTAATAAAAATCGTTAGATCCATTTTCAAGAAAATAAAATATTTTCAAAAACATTTCCACGTAATGGGTACTTTGGGGTGTAGGAATGTTCTTCAAAATCTTCGTCTCACGTCTATGGAAGATATTACATTTACAGACACACAGAAAGACACACATACTGACCTTTTTCTAAAAATTCTTTGGATATAGGGGGAATCAAAACATATATTTCTCGTGAGATCTCGACGTCGAATTTTTGAGTGGAATATAGTAATTCCTCTGCCAACTATACGTAGTAGAGAAAGTCAAACTGAAACGTCTTCCTGGGACTTAGCTAAGTTTTATACACTAGGGACTAACTCTTTCAATGTACAAGAAACAATTACAGATAAAAACAATTGTTTCAATTACAATATCATTTTCGTTTTTATAAAAATTGGAAAATACAGAATATTTTCGATTTTTACAGACCTAAATAACCATTGTGGTGTAGCTTCAACACAGCAGTGCAAACAGGGCAGCTCAATCCTAAAATGCTGGTCCGCATTGCTTTAAAATGCACCTCACATTTCACCCACGTAATTTTAATTTGCTCTAGGAGAGAACAGTAATCATTAATCTCCAAGAAGTAATGAATTAGCCAAAACTCGCAAGTAGGTGTGAAATTAACTGTTGCAAATTTCTCGGCTTGCGGAAATCTAGTTCCTTGTGCGAAATATAAAGTGATATTAAACTGTTTTACTTCCTCTCCCATGTATATAGTACGTAGAGATGGTGCTATTCGATGTTTCACCGGAAATACACGCTTTGAGACTCTGAATAAAGGAAAACATTTTTAGAAAACGATCCGTGCGGGCGTATGTGGGTGGATGTGATTGTGCGTGGGTACGTGAGGGTGTGTGTGTGTGGGTGGATAGCGTATATCCAAATCAAATACTCGATTAAATATCAGCATTTAAGGTCAGCGCCTTCCAAGAAAACATTTTCAAGAAAACATTCGTTCCAAACTATACTTTTCATGGAAAACTTTTAAGTAATTGCTTTTCCCAAAAATGGATCTAACAATTTTTACTGAAACACTATATGGTGATATTTCCATTAAAAATTAAATTTATATCTTGAACTTTTTGTAAACAGCCTTGGAAGCTTTCCTCAACATTTTCCGTATCTAGTTATTTGTTTCGTTTATATTTGCGTATGCTCTTTAACTGCTATGTTTCTTAATGTTCTATTGTATATTGGACGTAAAATACCGCTAAGTTGTCTTAATTTAGGATAATTTTTATACAATTGATAAACCGTATGAGATAGATAAAAACTTACTGGGCATTTTTGTGCAAGGGTTTGCTAAAGTATACACTTTTTGTCAAATACATTCTCTTTTAGGATGGAGTTTACCATTTCATCGACACACCTGAAAGACAATATGCATGTAAATATAACACACGCACCCGTACGTCAAAAACATTAATAATTTGTTAATTATATTAACACGTAAGCTTTTCTCAGATTCCATTACGAAATTCACAATGAATCAATATATAACACGCACATCTGCCAAATTCTGAGTGAGTTGACCCTAAAATTTATTGCCAAGATAAAACATTTGATATAATATTTCTATAATAAACTTCTAAATGCTCTGTTAAACATAAAAACATTGGAGAAATGTCAGTAAAAAAAAAAATATTCCAAATTACTTAAAATATTAAGGAGTAAAAGTTCACCTAATATGAGTATGCTCGAAGTACAATCATCTTCGGAGTAAAACGTGGCTACACGACTGTGACTTGTTTTCAATAATAAAAAGGAAAAATTAATACAGTAATTAATAGTATGATCTTTTACAGTACGTTTCATAAACCTAAGGCGAAAGTTCTAATATATTAATGTAGTTCGTTGACAGTTGGTTGTGATAACTGTTTTTCACAAAATACTCATTGCATTGTATTGTAATATACATTAATTTATTAGCTTTTAGCGAAATATTCGTTTACGTTTTATGTGGCTGTTACAACTGAATTATGCTTGGTGTGGTTAAATGGCAATTTGTTTGCTTTCACATTATTACATTTAAAATTACTGTTTGTTTAATGTTTAGTTTCCTTTTCTTAATACAGTTTTCAGTAATTTACAGCCTAGAAAAAGAATAATAATCCGCTAAAGGTATTTTCTAATGAACTGTTAACTTTTAAAGCAGGGCAAGAAAAGTTATACAAATGAACACGGAGTACAGAATATGCAATTATATTTTTATACTGGACTTCATTTTTATATAGCTACTTGATTCGAACTTTGGTTTGTTTTATATGAACTCTAGGCAACTGAAATCTAGTTTGATGTTAAAAAGATTACTGTAGTCAACAGATTCCTAAGGAAAGAGAAATTGTTCTATATCGGATATGGCCAAGTTACGCATCACATCCAGGAGGAAGGGCAGTGGGGACGCACTCAGAGTACAGTAGCTATCCGTCAGTTGGATCAGTACACAACCTCACAGCTTTACTCTCTATTTTTTCCAAATCAAAAGTTTCTTTGAAAATACTGATAGGCAATACTGATATAAGTACACTGGCTCTCCAATACGCCAAAGATCTTAGCTCTTCTGAATACACTCAAAAGATTTTATCCATATTATACAGAACGTAAAATGAAAATCAGGAGTACTCGAGATCAAAACAAGCTGCTTACCACCCTTAATTCCACAGGATATAAATGAATGTAATGGACACTTTTACAGGTTAGAGGTTATCTGATCTTTATTTCATATACAGTGTAGCTCAACGGACCTGGAACTTCCCAAGAGGTCCAAATTCTCTTCGATATAATGAGTAAGCGAGGTATGGATACCCTCCCACTACCACAGGAAATCACCGATGAAGGGTACAGGAGACTTGTTCAGTGTACCAATGGATGTGCAGGATGTCCCCAGGAACCTCAATTGTTTCTTTTTCTTGTCATATTATTTTGTTACATTGTTGTGTTGTTAAGCTGTTTATGCTCGTGTATATTACCTAGTAGTTAAAGTGACGATAAATAAATAAATAACCACGCACTTTTCAGCACCATTTACTTCAGTTTGGTAAACCTAAAACAAAAACCTAATATTTCATAACATTAACAGAAACCGCGTATTTTAATGATATCTATTCTTATTTTGAAATAATTTTTTTCATTTAATGCTTCGCAATTCTATAAAACTATAGAATGTTTACATCAAGACTACATGAGACTTTAAAAATGTAGATTCCATTCTTCATACCAATATATTGAACATAAAGTATGTTTAATTATGTAGTATCATTACAGAAATTTTTGAAGGGATAAAACACCAAAGTTTTTAAAATCTATTCGATTGTTCAGAGCGAGACATTCTTCACCTTGCAATTCAGAATAATGCCAGAATTATATGAAACTTCTTATATGCTGACTTTCACTTAGATGGTGTATTTTCGATGATATTCTACATATTGAGGTTTGAGGGGATGTTGTATAATTTCTACCTGCTATATTTAAGTGATGCAGTACAGTTGCGTTTAACGCACCACAGGCCGTAAACACTTATGATGCGTGAAATGAAATAATTACTGAAAAAGGAAATTTGGGAAGGAATTGTTTCAGTCCTAAGTTGTGTATGCCTACCGGGTACCTTTTACTTATGAGAACTGAGAAATACCCAAAAAAGTGTTCTATGCATGTGATTATATTTTACTTTGTTTGTATGTCCAATGTCCTGTCAGCACGGGGAGAGCTGTGACTAATAAAAAACTAGGAAAACGATAAGACAAGTATAATCAGAATACAGCGAAGGATTTGGTATTTAATATGCAGTTTGGGAAATAATGCCTACATCATTAGAAGCTGATACATATAAGCTATTATTTAGTTTCAAACAAATTATATCCAAAAATATTCACATAGTATTTGTTAACAATCCTCGTTTTACACCACTTTTTCATCTATTAAAGAAATATAAAATGATGTATGTACTTAATGCTATTTTATTTCACTGTCAGTGGTATTTTGAGTTTTCCAAGCCTACTTATTATGTGGGGTTTTACAGTTATACACATCCCTTATTATTTGTCCGAGTTTTCTAATATTTGGTCCCTTTTGAAGTTCTATCACAATCAGCTGCTTCACGTTGTCATGGAAATAGCATGATAGTTCAAGGCCAGCATATAGGGACCCGCTTTTAAACATTTGATTATAACTTCAGTTTCCTACATCCCTCTTGTATGTCGACACAAATATTAATTGAAACTACTGCCACGTTTAGAGTATTTTGTAGACGCCTGTAGAAGCAAATTAAGTCCGTATAGAAAAACATGTGAATTTTCAAATAACAAAGTGTGAAATCGTTTGGTCTTGTATCATAAATATCCAACAGCATCCCTAATTCAGCGCCTTTTGTCTTATTTGCCCTTAACGTTGTACCTAGTTCAACCACACATGTCGACAGATTTTTTTTTTTTTTTTCAAACTCCTTTGTATAAAATTTTAATTCCGGTGATTGGCAAGCTGTTTCATACTTACTTATAAAGTGTAGAAATGGTGTTCTGCAGTAGCTTAGACATCTAATAAAGTGTATGCTTTCTAAGAAGCAATGTTATTTGGAAACAAGAAAGACACAAACTCTATCTGATATATTATATTCGTATCACTTTCTCCACCAATTCTTTAACAAAATGCTCTTACAAAGGCTTATTCTTCTCCTACTTTATGTTAACCGAGAGAAATATTAGTACACATATTTTTTTATACATTTATTTGTAGATTCAACACAGGAGGAATGCAGTAGGCGTTAAGCAATAATCAAATCTTTTAACAGCTGATGCTGTGTGATGGCTTTGAAATTCCAATTTTTGTATCATCAGGAGGAAAGACACAACTAATAGCGACTTTCTACTTGAGAAAAATATGCACACCGGGAACTTTAAAACCAAATTATAAGTGGCTTGTTTTCCATATACTGTTTAGGAACTAAGGTTGAAATGGAGCATCTTTCTCCAGAACATTCAGATGACACACCTAGAGTTTCCAATATCAATAGTTGAGTAGTCTCAGCTAATAGATTGACTAGCAGTACTGCACTGTATTTTGAGCTCTTATTGCTGTGAACACTGCATTGTGTGGATTGTGGAGGATTAAGTGGGGATATGCAGGTGAACGTGTACTGCCATTACAGCAATAGATATTGTATTCTACTACATTTCTCTGTTTTATGTCTTACTAAAACATTCATATCCATTACGCGAGATTCAAGCAAAAATAAAACAACAATGTTCACTTCTAAATCACAGAATAAAATTTAGTTGTGAATTAAAAACTTCAGATTATTGATTCCCTCAGATATATCTGTAACGTATTTAGAGGTCGCTCTATTGTTTATCAAAACTATTAATCGTCTACTGATATTAATGAGTCGAATAGGTTTATTATGGTAATTAAACATCCAATTGATTTTTCTAATTTATACTTCAATGAAAATCTGAACCATCAAATAACCAAGGGTATAAGTAGTATATTGACTCAGCCTAAATTGGATAATATTTCACATGAAATACATGTTTGGGACTCAATGGGTTAACAAATTATAAAAATGATTGTGTCTGAGCGCGGTGTGTATGTGTGTGATGTGTGTGTGTGTGTGTGTGTGTGTGTGTGTGAGAGAGAGAGAGAGAGAGAGAGAGAGAGAGAGAGAGAGAAAGGGAGAGAGATAGTGAACAGTCTATCTCAAAAAAGAAAAGCTAGTTAAATGCTAAACTTGGTACTAAGTTCAGCATTTTCTTATTAAAGCACACAATTAATGTAATTTTTGTAGACTTAACCATTTCCGAGATATTCCGTAGGGGTTCTCCAGGCTCTTAGCGACCAACGCAAGATTAAGTTGCGATCGCTTGTATATTGCCCGTTTACCCTGTACCTACTACCCCTTAATTTTAACTCGTTTCTCTCCGACATAGTCTTTTAGTAAAGTGCATCAGCCTTATATGAAAAAATTGCGAGAGATGATGAAAATTTTGGTATGTATTGAATATTCTGGTTTGTTGCTAGGGCATCAAATCAAACCGGTGGGTTGTTTGTTCTCTTGTTCACATTCAAGAGGTACCAAGTTTGAATCTCGATTAGGGCGAGTAAACTGGATAAGAGTTTTACGGAGATTTTCCCTTACGTTAAAAATGAATGTCTCTTTGAACCCCGGGCGCATTTGAGCAATACTTCATCATGTATGTCCTAACCGGTTAAAGAACGTTAAAAACACAAACTTTTTTTTTTTTTTTTTTTTTTTTTTTTTTTTTTTTTTTTTTTTGCAGTATATAACTCAAATTTATGAAGGTCATGATAGTTGCTATAATTTTGAAGTATCTGGTGACCGAGCTTCTCACGCCTTTTTCTTTATTTTTTGTTAAATCGTGTTTTTGTTATAGGATACTTATTTAGATAAGCTTGAAAAGAAAAAATGCTAACCAAATAAACATTTTCATCGTAATAATTGTTAGAGCTGTTTCCAAGGTACAAGAGATAGGGAGATACATTTAAATATTTCATTAGCATCATCATCATTTCAGGCGTAAGACGTCCACACTGAACATAGGCCTCCCTCATAGAGTTTTTCATCGAGCATTTGTTCCAACATGCAGTTTACTTCTTTGGCCGCCGACTCTGTCAAATATTTTAAGCATTTTTGAGATGTTGTACATTAATGGTTTGAATGTTCAAACATTTATACTTTTCTGAAAGTAAAGTCTCTTTTAGTTTACTCTTACTCGTAAATATGCAAAGAGAAGGGAATTTCAAAACCATCACAAGGTGACTCGTCCTTAAAATATTTGTGTGCTGTATTCTCTTAGAATCTACAACTAAATATGTAATACAACCGTTTATGTAAATGTTGATTCCGAATAATATGAAGCAGCTAGAAGACCGAATGTAGAGAACGCCATCTGAATGCAACACATCACCTGCACACAGTTAAGCTGATAATCAACAAAAGCTACCAATCTATAATTTCACCTCCTTCTCCTACTTTTTATTCCCGAGGTCCCCAATTACGGTTTCTGACGCAATAATGATATCGATTTCTAGGTTAAATACAATAGCTTCCATTACATAAGGTAAGTATAGAAAAACGAAGAGAGAGAAACTCAGCCTTCAGCTGTTTTCAGAACCACGTACTCCATTAGAGGAAACATCTGATGAAAACTGCCAGCGACAGTGTTGTCACATCGTATTATGGTCTGGTTGTAATGAAAAACCGAGTTTGTGGCAATGAAAACTTCTCTCTGCGGAAATGAAATATGCTTTTCACGACCATTTCTGGTCATTTGCTATTCATGCAGTATTTCACAATCATCAATGAGTCATTGTTTCAAGTTGGGCATTGCTGAATTTGTGATGAGCGTATAGTTATACAGAGTTTCCTTTTCGTTATGGAGCAATGAAAACGTTTTAGCCAAACGTGGCTATTGACCCATATTATATAGAGGAGTGCTCCTGAATGTAGTGTTGCTATACTATGCTGTAAAATAAGGTTAAGGTAGTCATGAAACAAATGTTAAATATATTGTAATTTCAGAACTTGAGCCTTAATTCTCATTATCATAAAGACAACATGGTATTAGAAATTAAGTTACTTTTGGGTTATATTGGTTATTGGTTATACAACGAAAGAGGACACCAGCTATGTATCTATTGTGGTTAGCACCATAATGTGGAATTGATACTATTTTCAACTGCGAGAGGCAGGATCTTGCTGAGCTGACACAAAAAGTGGGTGGCTCAACACAACATCCAATCAGAGGCTTGCCACACCTTGCGGTGTTACACAGTTAACACGCTGTAAAGCCGGTATTATAAATATCATTTGCAGCCACAAAATTAATTTTCACAACAGGAAAGACTAGTACTGCTCAGGTATTAACTGTTATTACATTTTGTGTCTGCCATAATTACCTTTACCATAGGGTTACAAGTGACTAGAATGTGATGTAAGGTAATGGTGGTTTTCATAATAACTGCAGTTTGGTTTAAATGTTTAGTTAAACTAACTTTCTCTGCCACCTTTTAAATTATTTTCAATATAAACAATATACCAAAATGTTCATTAATAATTTTATAACATCTTATAAGAAGAAATATTCATGCATGATAATTTGCTGGTAATAAACACGCATATTCTTTAAAAGAGGTTTGTTTTAAAAAAGGTTTATATGTATAAAAGAGGATGATATGTGAGGCCATAGTACTTTGGTTAACTCGTCCCTTTTTAGTAAGTAAAGCATTGATACCTCAGAAGTTGTAAGATACTATAGTTCATTGGTAGAGCTGGGATTTTTATATACTTAAATATTGCTTGCTTTCTATTTAGATGCTGGGAAAAGTGATACGTTTACAAAGTACTACACTAGGGTTAATATAACTGAATTTCATTTTACATATTTTTACACATTTGTGACTATATTACATATTTTTAATGATGTAACAAAATTACATATTTTACTATTTTACTTGCTTGGCTCATGGACTGCAACATGTTAACGAAGATATTAGAACTAAGTTTCCGCAAGTGAATACGATAATTTCAGCAAACGCAAAAGTTTTTCTAAAATCTCCTCGAGTTCTCTCTTACAAGTAGCAATTACCAGAGATATCACTGCCTCCGGAACCAATATTAACGAGATGGGGAACATGGATAGAAGCAGTTAATTTCTACAGTGAGCATCTAGACGATATAAAGACTGTAGATTCCTTTGATTCTAAAAGTGCTGCATTTATTTGTGAATCCTAGCTGTCTTTAACACTCCAGTTGCCTGCATCAAGAACAACTTCGACTGGCTTCAAGCGTCAGGACTGCCTATGCGAGATTTTTTATTTACTGTAATAGAGGTTGCTACTAAAAAACTTAAGTGCTGTGCATGAAGAAATTGCTGCCAGTGTATTAAGTAAATTGTAAAATGTGTTAAAGAGAAGTCCAAGCTGTTCAACATTTCATTCTGTATACCAAAATACGAAATTCTACATAGAGAGGACATTTCTCCAAGAAAAATTCTTTTCCTAAATTTGCCCCAGTTACATCATGTGACGTGCATATTGTATATTTCTTTATCTATAAGAACATTCTCAGAGGCAAACGTCTTTCTATGACCCTACGAGACATTGAAAAATTCTATAATTATTCACTGCACTGAAAAACAATTTGATTTGAGTGTTGTATCTAAGAACATGATAAACTGGTATTAAATATTTTATATTACATATTTTCTCCATTCTACACATTTTACTACATATTTCAATACATATATATGTACATGTTTGTTAAGTGATACTACATAAAAATCCCAGCTGTATTAATTAGTCTTACGATTCAGAAACACCACTCACCAAGGGTTCTATCCCAAGAGGACTTTACGTGAAGATTGGTGGGGACAAAGTGGCATCTGGATGGGTTTCTTTTGGGTTCTCCAATTTCCTCCACAATTCATTCCGCAAACTGCTCCATAATTATATTTCCTTTCTTCCGTTTTGGCTTCCATTTCATACCATCTCCTACCTCACCCTCTTACCAGGCTTCGTGCCGATCACTCGTCCTGAATACCCTCTCTGACCTAGAGCTTGTCAGCTCCTCGACAGGCATCTGACACCAGGAGTCTACTTGGAAGTCCTTTTTACATTCTCAAATAGTCGGCAACTCGCTTCTAATAGCTCATTATTTGCCTTCAATAAATTTATCAGCCATTTTAACTGGTGTCATCTGTTCTCACATTCACTCACCCATATCAAGAGATAAAGATCTAATAGTTCACTACTGGAGCAGCTAGCAGCAGATTTATCGAAGCAGGAGATATTGGAAATGCTATCCAAAGGTGACACACACACAGGAAGACGTCGTCAATCTTGACTATGAGTTGTGACAAATGACAGGTCCAGTTACTTTTCTGTCAATTTATTTATCTTCTAAAACTGAACCACAAAAACAGAGTTCTCTAGTTTATTGCTAACACAAGTTACAATCCGGTGTAACCTTGAAACTCTCGGGGAGCATAGGAACCTATGTACCGGGACAGAGTGAAGACCTCGAAGCGGGTGGTCAGCCAAGCACCAGGTATGAGAGTGAGGAAGAGGATCATATGAAATGCAGGTGAAACAGAGAGGTGGTGTTAGAGCATTTTGTGGAATAAATAGCGGAGGAAACCGGAGAATCTGGAGAAATCCGGCCCTGTCGTCGCTTCGTCTGCCACGAATACCACATGGAATCGCACCTGGGTTACTTTGGTGAAAGGCGAATGGTCTAATCGTTCGGCCATGGCACCGCCTTTTTTCGAAATCCACCTGTCATAAACAAGCCCAGCCCACGAACAGTATCTGGAACAATCTAGAATCGCTTCGTTCTGCCGTGTCATTGTCGTGGACCGCGTATTTACAAGCAGTGGTATGAGGTAGCTTGACCTTGAACGTCTGTTTGCTGGTGACCGCTGGTCAGCGTGCCATTGTTTTTGTTGTTTTTAAGGTGTGCAAAAATCATGGATACTGAAGAACGTACTGTCATTCGGAAATCCACAATCCAATTCTTAGTAAGGAGAATGTATAATTGTTTAAGAAATAGTACATCAAAGAATTTGAAGTAACATGTATGGCAAAGAAAACTAATTAATATAAAATATCTAAATGCAGAAGTGACCTCTGTGATATGGTCAAATGCGTGTTATAGAAGCAGTAATGGATTTCAGTGTAACAAACGAAACTGCACAGCCAAAAGGCATTCACTGAGGGCTAACAGTATCTGCAATGCTTCAAAACTGCAAACATGTAGTGGCAGATGGTTCGATTGATCTGTAACATACACATAGAGCCTAAGGCGTATAATTGCAGTCCTTTCAGTCATGGTGGAATATACCACATGTAAAGCATACTGCAAGCAAATTAAAATATCAATAGATCAATCATAGTTATAACAGGTGAAGGGAGATTTGCCCAATATTTTTATTGTACCCTATCATGGTAATGAATTGCAATCGAGATTTTACTGGAAAATTATTTTTACAAACACCTAAATGGTTAAAGGCATTAAATTAACAAATACATTGATAAAAAGCACCACTAAAATTAAAATAAGTTCTTAGTTCAGAGTCTTAAGAAGGGTGCTTATAATTTTTCCGTCTTGAAATAATTCTTTTGCTACAACAGTGCCTTAAAATTTATTGAATGCATCATAAGTTGTAAGTAATTACTTGATAAATAGCTAGTGGCCTCTTAAGTGTTCCTAAGCACCTCTTTAAGTACTTAAATTCTAGCAAAATATTTAGAATCTCCAGTTAAGAACACCTTTACACTTGAACATAATATGGTATGAAGTGAAACATATTTAAATAGGAATGAAAAATACTATCGATATGTTATATAGCTTTAATGTTTTTCCCAACGTAAAAATCTTTAAAGAAATTTTGAACTTGGATTTTAGAATAAATACATTTTCAAGTATGTCAAATACATTGAGAACAACGCAATTTTGAAATTTCGACTGTCACAAAATTAATGAAAGTAGTAGTGCTCTATTGAAAAAAAAACATTTTACTTACTTCTGTAAATTAGTTTTCCGTCGTGTAAACAAGCACCGTCGTTGTTCACTTTCTCCAGAGAAGTCAGTACTTATATAGGTAACAGTAATAGTGTGGGTTATAGCATTTTCTCCAGAAACTTGTTAGGGCAACAGAATCCTATTCTTAGTTGACACGAATTGAATGAAATATGTAAAAGTCGTAACGACTTTGATTCTTTTCATTGTGAATCAAAACAAAACAAATCATAATTTGGGCATACGTACCTACAAATAAGTCTAAGAAATACTTACTAGTTGTACAGTAGCCTCAGTAATTAAGATAAAATACATGTGCAAGGGCCATTTAAGTTTTAAATATTTGAAAACCTCGAACAGATGTTATGTAGATTTAGCAGCAAAGTTGGCAACGTCCAAATCTTTAAAGATAAAGAGAAACTAGCAATTGCAGCTTTACGAATTATAACATTTAAATAATACATTTTAGTAATAATTGTCAAAAGGACGTAGAACAGTTATGCATGTACCTATTATGGAAGTAGGTACATACAGAGCAGTAGCTTTCAAAAACCGTCAAGCATACATTATGCTCTCGCCCATAATACCGGATGAGCCAATGAACTAAGAACCGGCTGTGTGGTGTTTTTCCTGTTCACACTATCTGCTCTCGTTACTGTCTGCAGCTATGCTAGAATGGTGCGAGTGCAAACACATCGCCGTGGTTCAGGTTGAGAAATTCTAGAAATTTCCTGCCGCTTTTAATTCTTCTACAATGTGTGGGTTTGTCTTGTACAATTTATGTTTTAATTTACCCCAAATACCGAGGGGTCATATGTCTCTGCTAATAATTCTTCTTCAAATACTTTCAATTATGTTCTCATCGAAATATTAACAATATGATTTGCGGCAGTATCGTGTTGAAAAATAGCAAAATCACGCTTCCTGTCTCTAAAAAGAAAGGGCAATTATATTCACGTATGCAGGATCATCAACATGAGTCGAAAACATTGACCCTAAGACTATCTCCTGTCAAGGCGTACCATACTTCAAATATTTTCATTATGGAAAATATTAGGTGCTTTAGAACTCCAATAACAATTGTCTCGTGGCCATTTGTATCAATAAAGGTGGCACCAAGCCTCTTTCGAGAAAAAACATTATGTACATATGGGTCTATTTTGTCATTGCATACACTACCGAGACTTCATTCAAAAAATTGTACATAATTACGGGATCACCTGGTTGAAGACCATGTGCCACAATTATTTTAAATAGTTTAACTTCAGCAATGTAGTAGGTTTTCACAGAGTCATAAGAAATGCCCTCCTGCTGTGAAAGACACCAAAGTGATTTCTGAAGGGGAAGTTTCTAAACAATGATCAATGTTGTCTAACGTTTCTTCGCTAAGAATCTTACGCTGCATTTTAAGTTCTTAGAACGAACATTTCCTGTCTTGAAAATTATTGTAAAGTGCATCGATTGTTGAGCATGTTGGGAATTTAATAGTTGGCCATCTCTTCTTTTTTCAAACAAATGTATAA